>JAAVTS010002762.1:13501-25571 GCA_022845575.1 Baylisascaris ailuri
TATGCGTAGAAATATTGCACTTGTAACCACTCTCAACTCCATAGTTTCGCTGAGGAGGTTGAAAGCTTTCAAATATACCATTTTCGTCATCTTGATTGTTCGAATACCTCTATCTTTGAGATTTTGCGAAGATCTGTGCGATTCTAGTGTTGACCACTCAACAGTTCCAGTTAGCCGTTACCTTCTGGTTTAGTTTTCTTGGCATAAATTTCCTCATCCTCCTGACCGGAAGCTATCCCATGCTCATTAAATTTATTAGCAATCTGCTGAAGCCGTCATCGGGATCGGAGTAACATTCAACATTCATGACTTCATTGAGCAACCTGTAGAAGTGATAAGAGGTTTTTTCTCCGTCTCGTTCTCATTTGCTTTGAGCATCTTAGCATTGCGTTTTACACTTGACTACAGGGGCACGGTTGCAAGATAAGAAATCACTTCCCCATAAACTGGAGTCATTAAAAATTTACAGATTTATAAAACGGGGACTTAGAAGAACTAAAAGAAGATGAAGATAGTATTTGAAATGAGCTTGCGAATAAAATTCAGCGTTTTAAACTTTGTGCAAATAAGAAGTAGAGTGCAAGCTTACCTGAACAGATGAGTGCGTAGATAAGTGGGTGGGACTGTGATGAATCTTGTTTTTGTGTTAATTAGACAAAACCTTTCATCAAAAACCTTTTGCATAATCCTCGACTTTGCGCATGATAAAGTGATATGCCTCTTAGATGGAAGTTCGTTTCGCCACATACTAAGAAGTCCTGTCTAATGATCCCAATGTTTCGTTTGAGCCTCGAAGACTGTGAACGAGCTTGAAGAATTACTTTGTCATATCATCCTTTCCGTGCGGAATGATTGCTAACACAAGCAGAGTCGTTAAAATTTTTGCTGATAAATTATTTACTCCGAAGTGGATATCGAACTGAAAGGTTTTCTCCAATCTTTTGAATCTATGACATGTTATTCAGATCTAGCAAAATCAGCTAAAGTTACAAATAACTTTTTGAAGGAAGAAACTTAATGCTAAAATTCGGTCGGTGAGCGAAATTGGGCTACTTTTTCTTCGTTGCAATGTGCTGCGGAAATCATTGGCATAAAGTGGTGGATGGATGGACCGCAGATCGCGGAGGCAGTGTGGTTGGATGGCGAGTAAAGTTGACCCTGCATACGAGCAAGATGAAGCAAGCGGGCAAGCACGCCAATAGACCTAGCATAATGTGCACTTTTACGTCCCTCTCACTTAATCAATCAGTTCCACAATTTACTAAAAATTTGTCCACTATTACCTCCGTATTGCTTATTCAGTGCTGTTGAGTTCAAGATATATCTTTCTGTGACTGGACTGACGAGAAATGAACAACCTGCCAGCATAACATAAGTGCGGATAATTCGTTGCCTTTAAACGTATAGATATATTAGTGGTTCATGGAATAACTTGATGCATGAATGCATTGACTTGATAGAGTTCAACACGAATTGTTTGAGATGAGTTAGGGATATACTAGTAAGTTACTTAAATGACAGTGATTTTTAACGTTCTTTCATCATCGTAGCAGCAAATTCTTTTTGATTACTCAAATTGATGCGTAACATTCGCTAGCATTTACAAGTAACAACTGCCTCATTTTCTTTGCTTAGCGAGTTTCAATTTGCAACATTGACCGATATGTGTAAATTATTGTTATTTCCAAAAGCTCTTCATATCACATTGCAAGAATCAATTTTATATTTAGAAATTTCTGCTGTGATTTGCCACTTAGTCGTTTATTTGTAAGGATGATTTCGGGGTATTCAAATTTGCGCTTTTCCATTCTTGCCACTTTTACGGAATTTAACTCAACAAAACGATAAATTTCCCGATCATAGTTGACAGTTTTTTAAATAGTAATTTCATCTCGCTTTCTGTTCCTCAAGCTTTTGCTGATTGACGTGCACACAACTGTCCTTATTGATTGAGCATAAATTGACTTTGTTTTACGAATAGCTCCGTCGTGAAATAACGATCCTATATGAAGCTAACGAGATGAAATTGAGCTGAGAGGAGGCGAACACTTTTGAGGACGTATATCCGAGCCGGAAATTGATAGTTTTGCTCATGGAATGCCGTTTAAGTTCCTGTGCGATCCAATGACGTGGTATTATTGCATTTGCAAATTTAACCTTTAGAAGCAAACTCCTATTATAAAATTGCCTTCCGAATGTTATTTGATACTAACATTTCGAATTGACATTTTCTTTCTAAATGTTGACACTGAATATCTCGTGCTGAACAACTAGCAAACTATGAGCAAATTATGCGAATATCAATGTTGATTTGAATATATTTTCCCAAAAAAAAAAAAAACATATTTGCTGATTTTTTACAGAGCTGATTTGATATAAAGGGGGATTCCATCGAAATATATGAAGCCGTTGAAACAAAGACATTAAAATGTGTTTAAAAAAATTCTTCTTTTTCATCGTCTGTTAACTCATTCCCTTCGACGGATTTATGAAAAAAAAAAGCGAAATACATTGAATAAAACAAAGAATAAGGTGGGATTCTCTTGATGTTAGTGATGTTTTTTGCTTCAAAAATAGAAAAATTGTGCAATTTAAATCGCCTTCATTCATAATATTCATAAATTTTATTGTGATGTAAAAATTGTCACCGTAAGAACAGTTGACTACAAATAGGATCATTATATCGCCATGGTGGAACGCCTGCGCATTATGGTTTTCAAGCACAGCATAGCTATTGAGAGTGGAACATTTCCGTTCTCAGTTGCACTTGAACTTTCGCTATTCGGAACCGATTCGAATGCGTCGTGCTTAGCGGCTAGCAAACAGTTTCCTCGTTGCAATAATTATGAGAGCTTTTTTTTTAAAATGTTATTCGTTTGGAGAACGAGACTTTTTTGGCTATATGAGCCATATAAATATCTTTTCTTAAGCAGAAAAGAGATTTTCCGAAGAAGATATCTCCAGTTATTCGATAGTTACACCGTCGTCTTTCTTACTTATGGGCTGAGAATAAATTTTAAACGATATCGTTTCATCACGGCGATGCTACGAGAGAACTAAATTATTATTTAGTACAATATCAGGTTGATGAAGAAAAAAAAACTGTATTTATTTGAATAAGACTAACGAGAGTTGAATTTCTTATGGGCAGATTATTAATTAAAGAGGGATTAAATGGCACTATAAACATTATCGCGTCAAACGTTAAAAATAAGAGAATTGTTGTACAACGGCATGAAATATCTGCCATTTAGAGATGGTTCAAAAACGTGCAGTTGGCGGATTATTGAAAATCTTTCAATCATTTGTCCACTATGGAATGAAAAAATTGAATTAAGCGCTAAATGCGAAAAATTGAAATATTCGAGCACATTAATATACTCGAATATTGTTATTGTATTATGCCAATACGACAAGCGTGCTTAATCGATGATTACGGATGCATTAAAATGGAACGCAACTAAAATCGGAAATCTGGTAGTATTGATGTGCCTTTATAGGAATCCATTACAGCTTCACAGATGCACTACGCTCCTATTTCTGTGATATGTTCCTTCTAAATTTAGCGGAAACTGCAATCTATTTGTGTTGCAACCATTTCTAATTCTTACGAAGTGCATGCGCTTCAATAAACATTTTTCAGTGATTGCGAAAATATCGGCAATAAACCTTCAGCGGTTTTTTTCCATCATTTTTTCTTCCAGGTGAATGAAAAACAAAGTGACGACGAATTAATATTTTCACGGATGAGGGAAATTTTAAGCTCTAAGTTTGTATAATTTTTCATGCCAAATATTTTCTATTGCTAAGCTTCCTTCCCCACTGATTGGTTGCTATAAAGTGCTTTAGGTATGTGCTTGATTTCGTGTATGCATGTATGTGCTTATGTGTTTTATGTCCATATGTGCGAATCCGAATGCTCATATGCGTTTGCGCGTTTATGTGGGCCTTTTGCTCTTAGCGAGTTGAAGCCAAAAGTTGAAGAGAAGCACCCACACATATATACTACGATCTCATTGTGGTGATGGCTTTCTTATTTCGAAGAGTGCGAGTATTAGAAGATGTAATGCATTGTTTTGCATTGGGAAATGAGCAATAATTTTGCAAAAAAATATGCCAAAAAGAATATGCCAAAAATCGAGATAATTTCAACTATTCATAAAGAATCATTTGTGCGGTAGAATTCGAAACTTTTTAGTTACGTTTGCTAAGAGAGCAATTAAATTATTTGCTATTATGTTACCGAAATTAGGCCATATATGAAATTTAAATAAACACACAGAAGGGGAAATTAGCTCATATGCTTCTATACTTGTATGGAAATACGAGGAGCAAATTCTGCAAAATTTTTGTGGAATATGAAAATTGTTTTCTCAATGCAATGCTCGCAATGACTCTTACGAAAATTTTGCAAATTTTTGTGTGCATGTCCATTTGTTTATGCAGTTATATCCGAGTGTTCATCTATTCATTCTCCAGCTCCAATTAAACCATAGTAGATGAGATTTAGTTCTATTCGTTCGTGCTTCAGCTATATCTTTTGCATAATTGAATTACTTCTTCCTTATAATGCCATTAATTTTTTCACACAAGAAATGATGCAAATATTTATGAAAATATTCAAAAGTTTTTCTCCACTAGATTATCGATCAGAAATTATTGAAGAACTATTGCCCCTGAGCGGTTGTTCACGACCAGTTATAGCAGAGATCAATCGGCTTTCACTGTGACTTATAAACATCTTCTTTCTAGTCTCAACGCTTTTCCAGTCCCCTAATAGCGAAGCTTTCTAATATATTCCTTTGTGCATATTTGTATGTAAAGTTATGTTTTGGTTTGAGGTCAGTGACTCAAATATGCATAGAGGTGTATCAATAGAATTGGCAAAGCACATGCTTCTAGAATTTTATTCGTTGATCTAACCGACTATAGGAAACACTAGGAAATAATTGAGTTTCTATTATCGTGCACATACATTTCAAGTGCACCAGTCGTTAATAAAAATTTTCTATGATGTTATGTTGTTTCTGCGACCCCACCTGCACAAAATGAAAAAAACGATCACTCGGCAACCATTTCAACGACATCTCTCTGCATAGAACTCATTTAGAAGTTAACTTACACTCCTAGCAGTTAATCCTTGGCGCACATTATTCCCAGCGATTTTCATTAGCTCGAACCTCACTTTTTAAATTTTGAATACCGAAAGGAAACGCACGTTCATGCATCCATACGCACGATCACATACGGTGCTGCTATAATGCTAATGCATTTTGCGAAAAGTGCATAAAATGCATTTTTAATTTCTGCAGGATGAAATTCTGCAAGTTAAGCGAGCTTCATATTTAATTTGGCATTGAAATGGCATATATACGATAATTGAGTGAAAGTATATCTGCTTATGCGCAGATGAAATGAAATTTTATGCTTGTAGTATAATATAATTTACTTTCCTTTTATGTCATACAATAATTGAGTGATTTGTAACAAAAGCGAAATGGAATTTTATGCTCGTAGTATAATAGAATTTACTCCCCTTTGCATCTTTAATTAGATTAATTACTCTTATAATTGCGTATTTGCGCTACTTCCTGGTTAAATTAAAAAATAAATCTTCTGAATGGAAAATAAAGTGAGGCATTTACTTCCTATATTTTACGTCTTCCAAAAAGTTGCTTCAATCTGTAAATTGGCGTGAAATATTTCATGAAAATATTCAAAAAGTAATATATTAGAGTGTGGAAGTTAGTTTATTCGTTTGCAAATGAACGTTATTGCAAGTATTTGCATCCTTATTGCCATAGGCAATGCCCGATTTAGTTACGAAGATTATTACAGGCATTACTAAAGAAATTATTGCTGATATTCAAGTTTATTACTTTTCTGCGTTCGGAGCATTGCCGTTGTACTTATTCATCGAATAAGTTTTACGACGGAAGTAAAATATTTTTATTCTCCTTGTAAAATCGTTCTCAGTAATACTTTAAAGAAGAAATAAGGCAATTAGCTGCTAACGACGAGTTTAATGAGGAAGTGAGCAAAAAGTAGGAGAAAGTTTGAAACAAGAGCGGAAATGCGGATAAATTCATTCTGTTGCTTTAGTAAGCAGGTCGGTTCAACCGATACAAGTTAACCGGTTGACCATGTCAAGGGATTCGCATCATCTCCCACTCTCGTCTTATTTGCCCTTGAAACATCGCCAAATGTTTGCGTTTTTGAAAGGATTCATCCCAAGCTTTAGGCGGAGTTTTTTTTTTTTTTTTTTTTTTTTACTTCAAGCGCATCGTAATTCCGCAAGCAACTTCCTTCTTTTAACCATTCCATTGAGCAGATGCTTGCATACGTTACCGTTATTGTTGCATCGACGCAAGCATACTTTTTACCGGAAATAACCAAAATATACGGATGTATTGGTCGATGCTTAACTTTACTTTTATGAAGAGTTCAGTTTGCGGAAGATAATAAGTACATAAAGCGAACAGTGAAATAGTTTGATAGTTTATTATTCGCTCAATTATCTAAGAGGAAGCACGTATGCATGAAGCTTACTGAAAAAAATTTCTCCTGAAAAAAATCCTAACAAACTTTGCTTGCAATAGCGATCATATATTTGCATTAACTAATAAGTGAAGCTTCTGTATGTTGGGCATTTTCCTTTGATAGTTGCTTCATTCAATGTACAGCAACATTTTCAATTCGGTTGCCATAACTATCAATGAGAAGAAATTCAATAACGCTTTCTCTTAAGCTTGAAGTCCATTACTTTGCTTCTCTTCACTTCATATTATCTTACAATATTTCATTTCCTTTTGTTTTGCATGCCTCAGTTGTAGTTATATCTCACATCTCATAATTGAGGATGTAAGCTACGTAGCCATATTATACTCTCTCTTCTCGTTCTTGTTTAACATCCATTAAACTCTTCGCATGTTCGTGATCTCACTTCTCGGTATTTTTCTTGTTCTTTTTAGCAATTTTTGGAGCCTTCGATCTCCTCATATTTTTAGATCCCAACCAATTGTTGCATTCGCTAATGTAGTTTTACATCATCATTCCTACCTTTTTCACGTATTTTTCTTACAAAATTATTCACCTTTCATACACACCTCAAGTATCTGTCCGTTCTGCATTCCTGTGCAAGTAATACCCCCAGTGAATTGAAGTTAAGTCATACTAAGATCGTAATCAAGTAAAGAACACGTTACGATTATTTCCAGAATAAATAAATTGGTTATGTTTCTGGGAAGTGATTTTTTAATTTCTTCTCCAGTGTTTCTTTATGAAGAATTTGACATTGTTAAATGCACCAACATTTTGATGTGCATAAAGAGAATTTGCTCTAATTCAACACTCTTTTGAGCAATCTGGAACATTTAATTGGCAAAGAAAATTCAATTTCTTACTCTTTTAAGATTAGCATTGCAATCATTCGATAATGTATCAAATAGCTGTATTGCAGTGATCAATATTCCAATGAGATAATCTGCATATACAATGACGACGTTACTCATCTGTGGCTCTCGGCATGCCAAGTTATTAGAAAGTATTGTTGTTAATGAGACTTCACTCCCATTCCGTTATCGTAAGCTAATAAACAGCTGGCCGCTATCGGCACAAATGCTGCATTAAAACGGCGCAGTATAACTCCATTGGACTGCGATCCCCTTAAGAGCAATATAGCCTGATCGAATATACGATATGCGATGAATAACAGCGCTATATTTTTTTGAGAGTACATTTTTCTGAAATTGCGTTCTTTGATGAAAATTTATTTGTAGTGCTGCTATTCAGCAACACATCGAATTCTGCGTTGCCCCATTTTCTGCTCGTCTGTTGCAGAGAATAGATAAAAAAGGATTAGTCAAAATCGATAAATAAAGCTAAAAACACTTTATTCAGACTTATATGAGCCGATTTAAACAGTAAAATAGCAAAAATCATTAGGCGATGGTATTTTGTTCATCCTTTGGTTTGCAGAAGATTCACAAACAGATAATAAAACATTTTGAAGAATGGAAAAGCAAGCAGTACTAGCGTCCCGGTGGAAATAGAAGACAGCTCAAAATGGCAAAAATGATATCGCACCATCCATTAGGAAATTTGAACATTGGAGATAGACAATCACACTGACATATGACATTTTCGTTATGGCCTTCAGTTCTGTTCATAGCCCATTCTCTGGCAATAGGCATTTTTGAAATTACATCCAAGGTAAAGCCCACCGGACCTCAAATTTCATAGATGCGAAAGATTGAGCCATGCTCACTGAATGATCCAAAAAAATTCATATTAGCTACTTCGAGCTTTCTGAGGTGGAAATATGCGAATAAACCTTTGTGACATTTCCGTCCATAAGAAGGTGGCATAGCAATGGTGAGGACGTCTCCTCACGAGCAAACGCACAGACGGTGCAGTTGAAACACCTGGCTACAATTTTAACACTACAAACCACGCCACCCACAACCCTGCACACCTTGCACTTTCATTGTCATATTGCTCCACAGTTAGTCCCCAACGTGTGAGCATTGCTCCTAGTAGCATTGGTAATTAACAATCAGTATGGTTACTCTAACTTACTGCAGCTGGCACCATAACGAATGAATTAATTATCGAAAATGTTTCGAGAAGACCATACGGAGGAGGGGAGGATATTCTCTGCGAACTACATTAATGCAAATTCTTCTTTATTCTCTGCGACCCCTCATTGTTCTGTTGAGCTACTTACTTCTACCGTACTTTGTCGGCTGTTATCACTGTGGACTAAGTCAACAGTATGCTCTCATATTTCACTGCGGCCAGCATAATGGACAAATGACTATCAGCTTACTGCAGAAAAACGATTTATTATCATCATTATTATGTTTCGGTATTTTTGCAGCTGAAGCGGAAACATCATCGAGTGTTGCACGCCTACGAAACAATTTATGCTACTAATAAAAAGCTCGTAGCTGAATCGCTTGTATTGAAAAAAATTCTGTCATTCTAAAAATATTTCAATTGGGATATTGCCAAATATGATAGCCGTACTTCGTATAAAGGACACAAAACTTTACAATAAAATTTCATTCAAAAAAGTGATGAAGAATGAGCAAAAAACTTTTTTTTTCAACCAAAATAAATGTAGAGGTGCGAAATATATCATCATGAAAATGTTGTTTCTTACTTAAGCAGAAATTTTCCCATTTATAAATTCAGTTCATACTCACTTCTCCAAATTGTTGCCCATCGAAGTAGTTGTGCACCTTATTTATCAGAAAAGAACAAAAAAAAACCTTGCTTGAAAAGAAAAAGAATGCCGCTATAGATTAGAGTAGGACTTTGATTGACTCGATTAAAGCTGTTAGATATCCAAGAGACGATATATAGAAGAACATTTTTCAGCATTGAATAGCATTCGCTTGAAACATTTAGTATCTGCACGATTTATTATTAACATTGCGCATTTGGGTATTTGTACGGAGTTTTTTATGATTTTTTTTTTCGCTGTATAAGGGTGCATTTGCAGTGAGTGAGAAATGTGCTTCTTGCTGCACCTTTGCTTCTAAAAAATGATTGCCAGTCGTTCGTTGTTCTAATTCAAATTTCTAATCAAGAGTTCTATGGAAATTNCATTTGCAGTGAGTGAGAAATGTGCTTCTTGCTGCACCTTTGCTTCTAAAAAATGATTGCCAGTCGTTCGTTGTTCTAATTCAAATTTCTAATCAAGAGTTCTATGGAAATTTAGCTTTATTTTTGGCTTTGAATTAGTCATTTCACGACGTTAACCATATTAATGAACAGGTATATTTTTGCATTTAAGAATTTTCAAGGAAGATACTTAGAAAAGCGCATACGAAAGAGCATTCCAGCGTGAATTATTCCTTCTGGCGAAGGTTAATCAGAACAAATTTATGTGTAGGGAAGATATCTCTTGGAGTGGTTTTCACCTATGAAATTTTAGTAGCACAATTCTCATGGCTCACGGAGAGTAAATTTATCTTACCAATATACAAGAAAGTGCATACGATAATAAGTTATTTTGCAAAAAACTTCTGCAAAGCATATGTTAAAACATCTCAATTGAGCAAATAGACTCTATGTAAGCTATCATGGTCATTGCTTAGCCATTATAATTTTTTCTCTTATTTTTGCAACCTCTGTTGAGCGTTGTTTCTTTTCTGCCATAAACGCAATCGCTTGCGGTACTTCGGCCGGTTACAATTTCAGAGCACCGCAGAATGTAGTGATTCAGAGTGCAACGATTGAGGGGGACACATGTGCCATTTGCCGATTTAATGCGGTTGGAATTGTCTACAGCTTATTGCTGAGCTTGAAGCGCTAAATGCTACCTCTATGTCATGGATCCGGAAATTTTTTTTGTGCTTGCACCATTCCTCATTTTCATCTCGCATGATCGCTTTTCTCACTTCAATTGAATGGTGTTCTTGAGGAACACTTCGTGCTTTATTTACAGGTGTAGCTCATTAGTTAGGTGTTAATCATTCAACGCTTTTTACTCATATGATCTTGTTTGGTCCATCTTCAACGAAGATAAACTCTACTTCACATCATTCTCGTTATCATCTCCTTCATAAAAAACATACTTCATATTTAATGGTGTAGAAATCTCTTCTATTTTTGCATTCCTTAAGGAAAATGTGAATACAAGATAGCGCCTCCTTTCATACGGGCGAAATCTTTCATGAATTTTTTTCTCTGTTGTTTTTTAAAAGCTATTTCTCAGCGTGCAATGCGGCGATGAGATATTTCTAATAAGTCATCCCAATATGAGAGATGCTGGCGTTTCTTGAGAACGAAAATTTTGAATCAGTACTGAGCATCGTTCCCTTCAGGGAAGTGCTTTGTATTCTGAAGTGGATTTCTATTCGTTCTCAAGTTTCTATATCACATACGTGTCCTCCAGAAGACTTCTATTTTCCGGTAGTAGGGTTCTATTAGAAAGCAGCCTCTGCTCAGGAGGCCTTCTATTTTAAGCAGAACGGATATTTTCTTGACCACTTGATATTCAGTTGTGATTGCTTTCTTTTATAGCAAATCGAATGTTATAAATCCTTCATTTCAATGATACTGTTATTTATAATTTGCAGCGATGGCCACGTCTGATTTTAGCAGCTCATTTTGCCTTCATTACTGACTTATAAACTGTATGGTGTTGTCCAATAAGCAGCTTCTGAAGAGAGAGCGAAATACAGCAGTGAAATCCTTCAAATACGTTAGAATGCAGTAACTGCGGGTCTAAGCTTAAAAATCCTCAGCGGTCACTCAAAGTAACTCATCAATAATTCATCATATTGTCCAGCTAAATGATATCCATCAGTTATTATTATCAAGAATAACATCAATGAGCTGATGAATGAGATTTGATACGAGTTTGGTTTATTAGTGGAATAGTTAATCGTAATATTTGAAACGTTTAACTAACTCAGTTGTTCTCATTCGGGTGAGCGTGTGCACTTTTATTAATGAATAGCCTCCGGGAAAATCCATTCCATTTTTATGTTCATTACATAACAATAAAACGCATTCGATTAATGCGATGATGCATCTTCATATTGGCGATTTTAAAACTTCAAACACCGTCTGCTAATAAATTCTATACGTTTTATTAAAAATACGATTTAGTTCAATAACTGCTTATCACCGATGAATTTAATCAACAAACCTTCTTTTAATAATATGAAGAAATTTTTGATGATCCAATCATTATGCTCTTAGATACGCGATTTTGAATCGACGGGAAGTTATTGTCATTTCTTTTGCACTTTATGAGTGTGGCTCATATCTGCCATTCCTTATTTCCTAATCTTTCGTTGTCTCATCTCCTCCAACCGAGAAAACATTCATTTCCCTGTTTATTATCCTCTCCAATTTCCTTGTTCGATCATTGTGTCATATATATCGCCATGGTGATAGTCACTGCACGGCCCACATACACTGATTAAAGTTTTTCATATAAGTAATTAAAGGCCGAAACAGGATTTCATCAAAAAATATACAGTTGACCACTACCCACACTATTTGCACACTTTCGTTTATACCTGTCTTTCACCCTCATTCTCGTGCCGTCTTC
>JAAVTS010002763.1:0-25569 GCA_022845575.1 Baylisascaris ailuri
GGCGATGTTAAAGCGAAGGGTATCAGCTTGACTGAACACGTTCATTCCGGCGTGGAAAGCGGGAATTCAAGCACAGGCGCCCCGCAGTAAACGAGGATTCCGACATGAGAATCGATTGGCAAGTCATAAAGTCTCTATTGAGCAAATTTGAAGATGAATCAATAACCGAGTACCTAAAAACAGTTGGTCAACTTCCTGATTCAATTCAACTGGAAGATTTCGAAAAGCGTGAAGAGCTTAAAAATGAAGCGAGAAATCAAGAAAAGATTATTTTTGGTCATCTTCTGTTGTGTCTTGACGGCGATTTCGTTGAGGGTATTTCCATCAAAACTGATGGATGCTTTAACTACACCTACGGTATGTTTTCACCTCGTTTGACCTTAAAAGGTCATGAATTGCTTGAAAAATTGAGGAATCAGACTGTTTGGGCACGACTAAAAAAAGGCGCCGTCTCCTTAGGAGCTCCCATCACCGTCGAAACTATTTCGGCTATTGCAACCCGGGTGATTAACGAGGTGTAGCCATGCCGCATACAGCAAAAACAGCTCTTCTGAATCCTCAGTCATGGGATCTTCAGCTGACGAAAGAAGGGAACATCCTTTTAACGTCCGGAGCTTTAGCTATAGCTCAGAACTTGGCCAACGAGATTCGTTTGTGGACCAACGACGCTTATTTCCAGCAGGCTAACGGCATCGCATGGAAGGAAGCCCAGCTCGCGAAAAAGCTGGACTCCTCCGTCCTTGCTCAATTGATTCATGAGGCTGGGAATAGAGTCGATGGCGTGAAATCTGTTGATTCTGTGGACATTACCGAGTTCGATGAGGAAACGAGAACTCTGCACGGAGAAATCACGATCACAACCGAACAGGACGAAACAGTTTCTTTTGTGTTCTAAAAATTATGGCTCAAATCATTTTTAATCCACTGGTCGGCGTTGAACTGCCGAGTACGCAAGAGATTCGTTCCGATCTCGGCTCCCGGATCCAGCAGGCGTTTCAAACATCGCCAACAGATCCGCTTTTGAACATCGAGCCCAGCTCCCCGATGGGGCAGGTCCTTGATCTGATTGTGGCCGAAATCGAGGCCAAAAACTCTGAGATCCTTTTCCTGTCGAACATGGTTAATCCGGATCTCGCAACCGGAAAATTCCTGGATGCGCTGGCAGCGCTTTACGGTTTAGACCGCAAAATCTCCGAGCCCACGGTGGTCAACTGTGTTTTGACCGGTTTGAAGGGTACGGTTATTCCTTATGGAGCAATCGCCCAAGACTCTCTCGGCAACCAGTACAGACATTCGGCCGCAGCAGGTGCGCGAATCGGAGACACCGGAACCGTCACAACGACCTTTACTGCTATTGAACACGGGCCGCTAGAAGTAGCGGCAGGAGCAGTAAACAGAATCGTCACAACGATTGCCGGATGGGACACTATTAACAATCCCTCCGCTGGTGTGGTCGGTCGAGATGAAGAGACGGACGCAGAACTTAGAAACCGAATGGTAGAAAGTTATGCTGTCAATGCCACCGGCTATGTCCAAGCGATTGAAGCAAACCTAGCGGCGCTTGAAGGCGTTCTCGATGTCAGAGTTTTAGAGAATCCGACGAATGCGGCCATCACCCAATTTGGCGTGAGCATCAATCCTCATTCCATCCTAGTTGCCATTGTTGGCGGGGAGGATGAGCAGATCGCTCAAACGATCTACCAGCGTAAGGACGCAGGGTGCGGAACTACAGGGACTTATCAGGTTTCCTACACGGATTCTAGGTTCTACAACGCCACCTATGTCTACAACATTGTCAGACCGCAGAACCAAGCTCTTAAGGTCAAGATCGAATTCTTTGCCACTTCAATGAATCCCACCGAGAAAAACAACGTCATTCAGGCTGTGATCAATGACGTTCTTGGACAAGGTTCGAATGATCGTGTTTCTTTGGCGTCGACTGTCTACGCGTCTCGGTTCTATGCCGCAATTCAGTCAGCTACTGCCGTTCCGGTTGCATCCATTCAGGTAGCCCTAGGAACTGGGACTTTCGGATCCAGTGTCCAAATTCCTGCGAATGTTGAACCCACGATTCAAGAGTCCGATGTCTCTCTGGTATTCCAAACAGGAGGCTAAGATGGCTGATTCTGCAACATGGCGGAACATTCTGAGTGTTGAGGATTTTCGAAAGCTCTCAAATGTCCGATCGTTGATTTCTATTGCGCTCCAGTCGCAGTATTCGCACTCCGAGCGATACCGACAATTAGGGTTACTTTTCAATGCTGAATTAGACGCGTCCCCACAACTGGACGCGTTTTTTAATTTCATATTGAACCCTGATACAGCTTCCGGGGTTTGGCTGGATTGGTGGGGAAAGCGCGTAGGCGTGAACCGGAACCTCGTTGTCGACGGTCAGGACACTCGGCTGGATGATGAGTTTTTCCGTTTTCTGATTTTTTATCGAGCCGTGGTAAATGTTTCGAACTCTACAGCAGAAACCATCAACTCCCTGTTGACTCGGCTGATAGGTCTCCCGGCATTCGTAAACGACTATCAGGACATGACCATCAACATCCGAATTGTGGGTGAGCCGAATTCAGTTCAAATCGCGATTCTCAAAAACTATGGGCTGTTGAATAGGCCTGCAGGCGTCCTGGCGAATGTCGAAGCGGTAGTTCCAAATACATTGGTCTTTGGTTTCTACGGATCAAAACTTCTTCCCTTCAATCAGGGCGTATTCAATCCTTCAAAGGTTATTGATATATGAGCAACTATCCTAAATTTCAAATTCCCGGAGTTGTGGCAGCTAACGGGGAATACACAATTCCTCCCTTGACTCCGACTGAAGCAGGAACCGGGCGCTTGTCTGTCCAGGAGGGCTGGGGCCCAGTCAATGCTGTGCCGATCGAGCAGGGCGGTATTCCTCCGCATAAAGCAGACTTTAACGGTGTCCTATTCCTGTTGTCTCAATATGCGGTGTGGTTTCAGCAGGGTGGAATCATGAATTACTCTGCGTTGCTGGATTACGAAGTAGGCAACGAGGTCATGCAGAACGGAACCAAGTACCGGTGCTTGCAGCCCAACGGTCCTCATTCAACGGCAGTAGCTCCGGGAACGAACAGAGCAGTTTGGAAAAATATCGACATTACCGTTCCAGCCGGCGCCGTTGTTCCTTTTTACAACGTGGCACTTGGAGGAACGGGAAACAGGAATCCTATCTTTTGGGGAACTACTCAGGCTGATGCGGACTGGGTTTTATGCGACGGAGGTTCTGACGGGAGCGGAGGAACCACTCCAAACTTAGTAGGAAAGTTTGTTAAGGGATCTCTTTTTAAGGATGCCGGAACAACGGGCGGATCTGCAACGATCGAAATTCAAGATCTTGCCGTCAACGGAACAATTGGAGGAACAGCTCTCACTGTTGCACAGTTACCTGCCCATACGCATACCGGAAGCGCTAATAGCGCAGGAAACCATGCTCATACCCGTGGAACAATGAACATTACCGGATCATTCTGGGGCGAGAACGAATGCTATGGGGCCAGCGGAGCGTTCACCAGAAGCGGCGCCGGTAACGCTAACAAAACAGAAGGAAACAATGGCAATCAAAATGATCTGAGTTTTGACGCCTCTAAAACTTGGTCCGGACAAACGTCGACTAACGGCGCTCACACCCATTCCCTTTCGATTGGAAATACCGGAAGTGGTCAAACTCACACTCACACACTGAATGCAAATGTCGCGATTACGGGAGTTTCAAACGAACCTCCGTTTTACACCCTTGCATACTTCCTCAGGTTGCCGGAGTAAAAGATCATGGCAAATAAGAAATTTCAATTTCATTACACGCCAACAGGCACCGGAGTAATAAGCGGCCCGGAAGTTCTGCAGCAGACAGAAGATGCTATTAACAACATTGGCCAATATGCAGACCAAGCTTCAGATAATTCCGAAGAAGCTCTGTCAATCGCTAAAGAGGCTCGGCAAACTGCACAGACTGCTAATTCAACATCTTCGAATGCATTGGCAGAAGCGAATGCGGCAAATGAGAAGGTTGCGACTCTAAAGCAGACTGTCGATGATTGGGATGCTGACATCCAGACCGCAATTGCGCAATCCAAATCTGCGGTCGATGCCTCAACGATCGCAGTTAATACGGCAAACACTGCCCAAACATCGGCTTCAGCTGCACAGGCAGCCGCTCAGGGTTCTGCGGCGAGCGCACAAGCTGCGGCTAACAATGCGGCACAGGCAGTGCAAACGTCACAAGCCGCACAGCAAGCGGCAGAGACAGCACAGGGTAACGCAGAGACGGCTCAGACAGCGGCAACAACTGCTCAGACAGCTGCGCAGACCGCAGAAACGAAAGCCCTTGAAGCGGCCGCAAGTGCTTACGCGGTACGCGTGATCAATCAGGCTTTAACCGTATCCGGAACGATCCAGATAGCTGATCTTAAGCCACAGGGAAACATCAAGGCCGGAGATACAGTTGTTGGGACCGATGGCCGAATGTTTACGATCGCGTCGGTTGATTCTTCGGCCGGGACAGCGCTCCTATCGGCAGATTACACAGACCTCACGCCTTCTGTTTCATATCAGGCAAGTCAGTCATTAACCACAACTCAGCAGCAGACGGCCAGAGACAATATTGCATTTGGTGCCGGAGTAAATGCTTGGGCAGACAGTAGCTTTGACGGCCGTGTTGATGATTACGTTTGCCCGATTCTCGAAGAACTGATCCTTGAAAACGGTGGTACCCAGCAAGAAATTGATGACGCCAAAAACGCTGCTGAGTCAGAAACGCCATCGACAAATTAAACAATTCCGAAGGATAAACAATGAAGACCTTAGAACAAGTTAGGCAGGAAATGCTCGCCAAGGCAATGAGCCAGCCGCTGGCAAAATACTCACTGAAGGACTCAGACGGAAAAGTTGTGGTGTCTTCCAATTCCCCTGGTCAGCATGCCTTTATGGACCCGAAGGACGAGGCTTTCGCCAAGAGCCATTACAAGCTTTCCGAAAAATTCAAAAGGGACGATGGCACCATAATCAACTTCTGGAAAATGGAGCCCAGTCCTAAAGGTTATTTTCAGAGCGCTGACGGGAATTTCTATTTATCGGCGGAGCTCCCGGAACTGGATGATAACTTTATCAAGAAGCGTTACGAGCTTGAGGTTAGAGGAGAGCGTAATGCTCGAATTTCTGACACCGACAAATACGTCCAGCTCCCGGATATTACTGTGCAGTCAGCAGCCAGGGCCAAGAGAGCTCAATTAACAGAAGCAGATCGACAGGCTCTATTGAATTATCGCCAAGCACTCAAAGATCTTCCGGATCAACCTGGATTCCCTTTTATTGACTACCCGGACTTTCCAGATGCTTTGGCCTACGAATTGGAGCAGGCGGTTGATGCCCGCAACTCTATGAGACAAGGAGGATTCTTCAATGCTTAAAGAATTAGCAAGTTTGTTGTGCAGTTTATTTGTACCACGTAGAGCTGTAATCGGGGGGGGTAGAATAATATATGGAATAGAAGCTTCTAGTATTGGAATACCCGATTATTCCTCTTACATAACCGTGAAGATTCCGGATGGTACTGATCCAACTTACACAGCTCAAGGCTCTTACACAGTACCTTACGATGCTTTAGTGACAGCCACTTCGACTGATTCACGTCAAGGGGTTAGTAGTGCAAGCGTAGCTCTCTCAATGGCTTCTAATGGCCAACCTCCCTCAATTATTTGTTGTGTTCGCAGGGAGCTTTACAACAACACGATTTATGTTTTTGCAAAAAAAGGCGATGTTGTTACTTACTCACTAACTTCTACCGGAAATTACCTCAGGATTTATAAATTATTGCCTGTTTGAAAGCTCGAGCATTTAGGCTCGGGCAGGGAGCTTAAATGCTAAAACAATTGCTTCAGTTATTGCTGAATACAAGAACCACACCGGAAGAAGCAGCGCATTCGGCAATGCCTTCCGACAAATACACTCGATTAGTTGACAATGGAACGATCGGCTCAGAGTGGACAGCCCAAGCATTTTCTGGAATAGCTGCATACGATGGATATTTGTTTTTCGCGGGTACTAGTACAAGTGCAGTACCAATTGTTGGAATAGCTACTGCAGGATGCGCGAGCAATCTAACTTTTCCATGGGAGGGCGCCCGCCTAGCAACAACTATTCCTATTGCAAAAGGGCAAACCTGGACTGTTCAAGGTAGCAGCTTGAAGGATGTCATTATTGACTTAAGCAAAACCGTTTCACTCGGGGGGGGGTATAATAGCTTTGTTTGGAGGGCTCTGTCATGCTTAAAGCCCTCATTCAACTATTCGCCGAGAAGTTTTTGCAAAGCAAATCCGAATGGGTTGCATCCCAGGGCTTTCCAGAAAGGAGGGTGCAGTTGTCATCTTCGCTTACCCAATATGTCCCTCCTCACGATGGATACATTGGCATTTACAAAAACTCTGCAAACACAGGGAAATTTATTGATGTTTATGCCCTTAACGCAACTAATTCCATCTTTGCAAGGCTTTGCGTGGGCTTTACTGAAGGACTTACTACATACTCAGAAATTATTCCTGTTAGAAAAGGCTGCAAGGTCGTTATCGCTAATGATGCAAATTCAATCCAAGAATTATGGTTTTCGCCGTCTATCGGTAGCGATAAATAATCTGGGTGTGGGAGGCGCATTATGCTAAAAAGTTTATTGAGCCTCCTGTTATCGAAGTTTTATTCCAAACAGGAATCCGAGGTTGTGGGTCATCAGGCGCTTCCATCTACTAGCAAGACAACCTTGTTTACAAACAAATCCATTACCAATTGGGGGACTGTTGCCAGCGGGATTGCCGCAAGTGATGGGTTCTTAAAGCTTCAATCAAACGGTAGCGGGAGCACAACGGCTTCTATATTTATAAGAACTCCTTCTTTGACGTCCATTATTCAATATCCCTTTGAAACTGCTGGCGGCGCTACTTGGGTGCCGATTGCAAAAGGCGAATCTTGGGATGTACAGGGTTCTGATTCAACTTCTATCTCCCTGTATCTATTTAAAACCATCGGGGGGGGGGTATCAGAGTCTTAAACGATTTGTTCAAAAAGGAGTGTGCTTATGCTTAAGTCTCTCCTTCAATTATTTGCAGAAACCTTCCTCAAAAGCAAAAAATCGTGGGTTGGTGTTCAGGGATTACCGTCAATTACGGAGACAGTCATATCCGCAACAATGGACGCAACATGGAGAACTTATGTCGCTCCTGAGGACGGCTATGTGGTTTTTCAAGGCAGAACATCTCAGTTCCTCATGTATAACACGCTTGGAACAGGCATTAATTATGAGGGCGTCACGCGTCTCTTTAGAGGATTTATTCCGATTCGAAAGGGCCGTACTTTGTACTATTACGTCGAAGGTTCGGACAGCACCTCAAGACTCTCCTTTACTCCATGTGAGTTTGTCTAACTTAGAAAAAGGAGGCTCATTATGCTAAAGCAGCTTATTAGCCTCCTTTTATCAAAGTTCTTCTCAAAGCAAGAGTCGGCATTGGTTGGGCATCAAGCTATGCCCCACGACGGTGGAACAACAATTGCTACCACTCCAACCGTGGTTGGAAGCAACTGGACAACCGTAGCAAGTTTTACGGCGCCTAGTGATGGTTATTGTTTTGCCCGGATCAGACCTTCGGCGATATTCGGTTTTGTGCAAATTTCTGCTGGCGAAGGAATAAATGCAGTTGCGGCAACAAATACTGCCAATGAAGGACAATGGGTACATCTGACCCTGGCGATGAGAAAGGGCGCGCTAGCCAAAGTTCAGGTTAGTAATGCCGACAATATCGTAGTAAAGTTTTTCTCAATCATCGGGGGGGGGGTATAAACTCTTTAAGAAATATTCTCTGTTTGGAGGTGCGATATGCTTAAAGAGCTTATTAGCCTGTTTGCAGAGAAATTTTTACAGAACAAACGAGAATGGGTGGCTGATCAGTCAACAATTGCTATTCAAAGCTCTATTGAGCTATCTGTTATTTCCGATGGAGAAAGTCACCCATTCACGATGCCGTACACGGGAGTTGTTAACCTCAGAGGCTATGGCGTTTGGTTTGCTGATATTGGAGGGTTCAACCTTATCAATCTCGGACAATCTGCGAATGGAAACCTATCGATCTGGGCTTACGCTAAAAAAGGTCAAGAACTTACCTACGCAATTGGGCAATCAAACCAGTTCTCTACTGCCTATCTTCGTATATACAAAGTCGAGGGGAACAATTGACTTGATGTTAGGAGGTGCGTCATGCTGAAAACGTACCTCCAAAAACTCCTTGGAGAATTAGGAGTCATTCATGCAAAAACTTCTACGATAGTCACAGAGACTAATTCAATAAATGGGGATGGAAATACTTTTGACTGGGATTTAATAGCTCCGTTCTCTTCGATCTGTAGCGTAAAAATCACTGCGAAAATAAAAATTTATGCAGCAGGAATTAACGGTATACCACTTATCCAATCTAATCCGAATGAGACAGCTTCGAGCTCTCTACTGCATAAAACATTTGTTTTTCCCGTTAGAGAAGGAGACAACATAAAAATTTCAGTAGCAACTCTTTCTGGAGAAAACGGGCCCATTACGGCGACGTTTTGCCCGACTAACAAACTAACCCTATAACCGCTACGCCCCTCCACGCGAGGGGCTTTCTTTTTTTATCTAAATATCGGAGGAAACATGCATCTACAAAATCGACGACATAGGGAGATTGAGAGATGTGGGATCAATTTTTAAGCCGTCTAAACAATTTTGATCCCGGCGTTCTCAAGAGTTCACTTTTAACTATTGCAGGATGTTTTACTTCTCTTATAAGCAGTCTCATGGGAGAGCATCAAAACCTCTTCTATTGGCTGTTTGGATTTGTGGTCTTCGACTACCTGAGCGGGATTGTGGCCGCGGCTAGGACCGGAACTTGGTCCAGTCGGGTAGGTCTAAAAGGATTGATCCGGAAATTCATCATCCTCATGGTTGCTATCGGATTCCACGGGGTGGATCAGATATTCAATGAACCATGGATTGGGGCCTGGGCAATTGGTGCTCTTTCTCTGAATGAATTGATCTCAATTCTCGAAAACGTTGAGAAGGCTGGATTCGGTCAAATCATCCCACAACGGATCAGAGAAATGCTGGAAACCGTCCAGACGGAACATGAAAAACGCATCAAAGAAAAGGTCCATTTAGGAGAAAGTCAAAATGAATGAGGAAAAATTACCGTTTTCGCAATGGAATCCGCTTATTGCAGAAGATTTTGTGAAGAAGTGGGAAGGCCTCCGTTTGAAGGCCTATCGATGCCCGGGAGGAATTCTTACCGTTGGCTATGGACACACAAAAGGAGTTAAACCAGGCCAAACTATCACCAGACAAGAAGCCGAAAGGCTGATTCGCGATGATTTGATCGAGCACGCCGAGGGATTGGCGCCTTATGTTACTTGCAAACTTACTGAGGGCCAGTACATAGCCCTATTAGATTTAGCCTTCAATCTGGGAGTGAACGCAGTTGCAAAATCTAAGACGCTCGGATATTTGAATTCCGGAAAACTCGAGTTGGCAAAAGAAGGATTTCGATCTTTTGCGAAAAAGAAAATCAGAGATAGGAACGGCAATCTTGTTAAGGATGAGCACGGGAAACAGATGTACGAAATCCTTCCGGGGCTGATGAATCGCCGAGAAGATGAGGTGAAATTGATGTGATAAATCCTTTTGATTTAGTGAAAATTGGCGCCGGCGCTTTGATAGTTGCTGGCGCTTATTTTTTTGGCTTGCACAATGGTCAGAATTCTGAGCAGTTGAAAATGGCTCGAACTCAAATCTCAGAACTTACAGCTACAGTCAAGAACTATGAGACACAATACAAAAATCAGGCAATCGCTCTCGCCGAAATGCGTGCTGCTGAATCTAACGCTCGCGCTGACACTGACCGCCTGCGCTCCCGTATCGCCAGTCTTGAAAAAAGAGCCAAGAGCGCTGCCGATCGAGACACAGTTCGATGTCTTGAGTTGGGAGCAGAATGTCGACGATTACTGCAAGAGGTTCGAGGACCTATTGAATACTGTAGAAAAGCGCTACAGTAGCAAGTAACCAAGGAGGATGAAGGATGTCTGATATTAAAAAATCTGCAGTAATCTCACCGGACGGCCTGTATCGATATTCATTGGAGCGCACATGGGACGAAGAAAAACCGACAGTTCTTTTTGTCTGTCTTAATCCGTCCACTGCCGACGCTGTAGAAGATGATGCGACAGTACGCCGTATGATCAATTTTGCCCGTCAATTTGGCGCCGGCAGGCTTCTAGTTGGAAACCTTTTTGCCTTCAGATCAAAAAATCGAAATGATCTTATAAAGACCGCGGATCCAGTGGGACCGGAAAACGACAAGTATTTGGACAAACTGATTAAGTCGGCAGATATTGTCGTGGCGGCCTGGGGAAACTTTGGTTCCTATCTTGATCGAAGTGCTCAGTTCAGAGAAAAGTTCCGTGGACACAATATCAAATGTTTGGCTATGAATGAGGCTGGAGAGCCAAGACATCCGCTTTACGTACCGGACGGAACCCAGCTTAGTGACATGTGGTAATTGATCTAGGCTTGACTTTTCTTCAATGAAACGGGAGAAACTATGACGAACGATTTAGAGAAATACGGGATTAAAAACAGCGAAAGAACTCCGTGCGAAATCTGGACCCGCGTGATGGGCTACCATCGTCCGATCTCTTCTTTCAACATCGGCAAACAAGGCGAAGTCGCTGAACGCAAATATTTTGATGAGAAGAAGTGCTGCTGTCGCAAATAAAAAAATCCACCTTTCTGATCGTTAAAGTACATGGGAAAGTACATTTTTAAAGTACATTTTTTGAAAACCTTTAACGACGGGGAAGTTCAAGTCAGTCAGTGGGCACCACAGAACAATTAAATAGCGTTAAATAGCATAAACGTTATTCCAGAAGGCCCCAAAAATGGGGCCTTTCTTTTATTGGTTCATTAAATAGCATTAAATAGCATTAAATTTTTCTCAATCTTTAAAGTACACCCGTAAGTACATTTTCGAGTAATCTCTAAAGTACGAAGTCTTAAAGTACATTTTGAGAAGTACGAAGCTTTAAAGTACATTTTGAGAAAAATAAAATGCCGAAAGTTATCAAGCTCCTAACCAATCGCGACATCAAACAACTTTCAACCGTTCCCGGAAGACACGCAGTCGGAGGCGTTAGGGGATTAACTCTTGACGTTAGAAAATACGATGATGCTTTTTCCTGTTCGTGGATATTAAGAAGGCAGGGAAAAAATTCTTTTACAGTTACGATTGGCTCCTATCCAGCTTTGTACGTTGACGAGGCCAGACAAAAAGCGACGGAGCTTTTAGTTAAGCACGGTGACTCGAATCTTGCTCAGGTAAAAAGAGAGGAGAAAAGAAAGCAGCGTGAAATTCAGGCCGCTATACAAAGACATGATCCGACGATTGAAGAGCTGATTTCAAAATGGCTCGACTGGAAGGAGCTCAGAGGGGAATGGAAGGATTCTTTGCAGGCTAGATACAAGGCTCAGCAACGAATTCAGCGGCACATACTTCCAAACGGTGGAAAGTTGATAGTTTCTCAGGTCACTGCGGAGGACATAGCCGAACTATTAAATCCAATCTGGTTAGAGTTACCGGCAACAGCTGACATTTTGCTCAACTTAATGAAAAACTTTTTTGTCTGGGCAACAACCGTTGAGAAAGCTCGCAGTTCAAATCTCGTTAATCCAGCGGAGTGGCAATATTTAAAACCACTTCTTCCGTCCAAAAAACTCCGGAGAAAAGAGGAACACTATCCGTTTCTGGAAAAGGATCAGTTGCCGCCGTTTTTTGCTGCACTCCACAAGCGTGAGGGAGTGTCTCCACGTTGCACGGAGTTTGCAATATTGACATGTGTACGATCTTCTAACGCTCGTCTGGCACGTTGGGAGCAGATTGATTTTGAAAAAAGACTTTGGATTATTGATGAAGAAGAAATGAAGGTGTCGGCCAACGGACAGCACATTGTTCCGCTGTCTGACCAGGCAATGAGGATTTTGGAGAAGCAGCACGAACTGAGAAATATTGATGACGCGGGTTTTGTCTTTCCGTCGTCTCGTCGTTTCAGAGCGCCGCTGGGGAACACTGCGTTAAATACAGTGATTAAAGACTTGCATAATATTGAAGTGCTTGCTGGAAGGGAAGGGTGGATTGACAGACGCCAATCCGAAAAGAAAGGGAAGCCGATGATAGCTGTCCAGCATGCTATCAGCCGAGCTACTTTCGAGAGTTGGGCGCATTCAATTCATGCACCCGAACGTCCGATACAGTTGATTCTCCATCACGACATAGACCCTCGTTTGGGGAGCGCCTATGACCGTGAGGAGTCGATTGAAGACAAGAGAAAATTGCTCCAGAAGTGGGCTGATTTTTGTTTCTCTGAGATCTATGAGTAGGCATCATGCCGCCCCGGTGCGAGGCTGAGATTTAACCCAATTCTCCAAATCACGAGAGTCATAAACCTCAGTCTTGACATCTAATTTAAACGGTGCCGGGAAACCAGGCAGTTTTGAATATTTATAAAACGTCGGCAACGATACGCCGAGGAATTTAGCGGCCGATGTTTTACGCAAAAAAGAAAAGGGCAACGATGTTGCCCCAACTAATTCTTCTTTCGGATGTTTACGCGGTCTTCCCATTCCGACCTCCATCCAGTTTTTTATAGTTCAAGTTTTCAGTCATAGCTTGATACCTTTACTCCGTTATACGCACCATCCGGGCGCGTCATTAAGTTCTTTGTTTTGTTCCAGAATTTGATAATGAGTTTTGGGCTGTCTTTGACGATCTCTTCCATGACCGGAAGGAAGAAAGTGACGGCCTCTTGAATTGTTTTGAGCTCGTCCCCGGTCGGAACATAGAACTGAGCTTTGTTCTTGTACGTCCGGAGATATAACGATGTCAGACTATCTGAGAGAGCACACTGATATCATCTCGATCAAACTTGCCATAGGGCAATTTAAGTTCTACAGAGAAACCGACATTTGTCATCGTGTCGATAATCACATCAATTCGTTCTTCAGAAATGCGCGGAATCTCAATCCTTCGACACGTGAATTTTTTCCGAGGTTTCTTGTTCCTGGGCATTGTCAGAACCTCACGCGATCGTTGATGATCATGTCAGCAAACTCAACGTAGTAATCACTGTCAGGACGAGCGAATCTCACGTGAAAACGAAGCGTGTATTTGGTTCTGGATTCGTCTGTGATGCCGAGGGTTTTGAAAAACAGACAGTAGATTTGCTGTAATTTTTTCTCCGAGTACGGTGCCGTGGTGTCAGCGTGGATGACGATAGTTTTCGCCCAGTCGGGGATTTGAATATTTTCGGTTGTTTGCTTCAGGCTGATTCTAGTAATGTTCATTTTGCTTCTTCCTTGATTCTTGATAACTGGCGGTTGGCTTTTTCGTTCATTAGCCGAGTGATTTTTTCGTCATATTCCGGGGACTCAAGCAACAGATATTCCATTTGCCGAGACACTAAGAGAACGTCAGCTATTTCTTCGTCAGTTTTTTCCATAGCCTCAGCTCGTTTTTGGGCGATTGATTCACCGCCTTCACCGTTCTCTTGCTGAATCATGAGACCGACGTTCTTCAACGTAGCAGCGGCCAGCTCTGCGCCTTCTTCGGCCAGTTTGATGGCCTGAAGGTCCATGCCGTAATGGTTCGCAATAGCTTGTAGCTTTTCTTGTAAATTCATTTGAAGAGTCCTTGTTTTCTAAGCCGTTCTCTGACTTCCCGTTTGATCTTTTCTGATCGTTCGCGCCTTGCCTGTCGTTCTTCCGGTGTTAACGTCAATTCCTTGTAAGCATTGGTGATGGCCTTAGCGGCTGCTTCTCTTGTGATGGGGATTGGTTTCCCGTCGTCTGAGTAGCCTGTAGAGTGAATAAATGGACGCCAGGGATAGTCGTAGCATTCATCCATGTAGACATCAGAGGCTTCGCAAAAATAGGAGTTGAATGTCTGAGCCCAACATGCCATAGGAGGGCTCCAGTAGTTTCTGAACTCAACCCTGATTCGATACTTCCCGACCACCTGTTGGAAGACGGCTTCTGTAAATTCCATTGGTTCTGTCATTGTTTTATCCATAAAAAAAGAGCACCCGGGAAACGGATGCTCTGAGTTTTGATTTGTTCATTTAGTGCGGAACTTCGATAAGGATTGAATCGAAAGGAAGAGACATCTGAACGTCTTTTTGATACTCGTCCATTTTTAAAAGCATCACTTTCTTTTCATCTTTCCATTTGGCGAGAGAAGAGGCGCAGAAACTAATCTGCCGTTTTCGTTCGTCGAACTTTGCCTCCAGTCGTAGGGCCTTTTGGTACGTCGACAGGTTGATGTTCTGTAAAGCCTTTACCGCTGCTTCGAAGGCTTGAGCAAATCTGATTTGATATCGTTCTGCTCTTTTTCCGGATAACTTCATTGCCAAAATATTGAAGCCCGTTTGATTCATTCTGAATGCTGGGGACTCAATAAAGACATCCGGATTTTTAGGATGTGGACGGCTTGTGGTTGTCTCCTGAAAATATAGGAGACATAAAAGCTCCGAATTTCGAGCGATCAGGCCTCTAATAATCTGGAGCAAATTGTCATGACGGTATCCAAAATAATCCGCCACGACAGTTGACAGGACGGTGGGCACGCCATCAATAATTTCTAACGTCGGTGGCGGCAGAGTGGTTAATTCATTCATTTTGTATTCCCAATAAAAAAAGCCCCTCAAATTGAGGGGCGGAATGGTGTTTGTTGGTTTCTTGCCGTAATTGAGTTCTTTAGGTGTGAACTGTCAATGTACTATTGGA
Organism: Baylisascaris ailuri; assembly: GCA_022845575.1. Classification (NCBI taxonomy): domain Eukaryota; kingdom Metazoa; phylum Nematoda; class Chromadorea; order Rhabditida; family Ascarididae; genus Baylisascaris; species Baylisascaris ailuri. The sequence continues at coordinate 14,864 of JAAVTS010002763.1, forward strand.
ACTGTCTTTATAAAGTTGTTCCTTGTTTCGTAGCGGTAGGTTCCTTCTATAGTCGGCTTAGGAATGTTTACTTTAATCCCGTCATAGAAAGGCTTTTCTCTTTTAGCAAGTAGAGCTACATCTCCATAACAGTATTTGTCGTATTCTGAATCACATTCAAAGGCCAAAGCATTACCATCCGGCAAAACTTGAAAGACTCGATACGTTTTTATTTCATCTAACCAAACTGTCTGACCATCGATGACGGTACAACTAGTTAAAGTTAAAAAGCTTATGGGTAGCAGCAAAAGGAGTTTTTTCATTTTCACTGGGTGTTTGAACTGGTGAGAGGCTCATCCTCCTGAAAAAAGTTTAGCGACTTTCATGGCGGTCTGTAAAGGAATTCTGATTTAACTGGATGCTTTTAACTTGTTTCTGCAGGTCACGCAATTCGTCCAAAATCATCTTGAAGGCGAACCGGACATGCTTGCCTAAGAGGTAAAGCTGGTAGGAAAAGCAGGCCACGCATACGCAGAAACAGCCAAGTAAGAAAATGCTTTGAAAAGTTAAGGTCATTGTTTAGTCCTAGAAAGAAAATAAGCTCCTCGGCCTAGAATTGAAGTTGTCAAGAAATCAATCTAAAACCCAGGAGCTATAAAAATGGTTTATGTCGGGGTGGTTGCTTCCCTGCTCGGAGCAATAGCCGGGTTCTTTACGGCCTATTACATGAGGACGCAAGTAATGAGTGGTCTTCCTTTTCTTGAAGGAGAAATATCAGACATCGGTGGCGCAGAAAAACGCGGCTCTCTAGCCGAGAAACTACAAGAAGACGGCTGCTTCATTCTTCGCATAACAATCTACGGAGGAGATGGAAACTTTCGTTTTAATAAAATTAAGACATCGGGAGCCTTAATAGGGGAGATGCCTCTCTATTCTTTTGAGGGAATAGTTAAAGACACTTTCGTCAGTCCAAGTAAAAACAATCTCTGCCTTCCAATAAATTACATGAAAGACAGTGAGATTCACTTTTCTTTTCTGATTAAACCTGACATTGCAGAGGAAGGAAAAGTTAGGGTTTCAGTTTCCGGTGGATTGTTTTTCTCGCTTAAGACTGAGGTCCCATATAAAAAGACCGAGTACTTCCAGTAAACGGAGGAGTTCTTGCCATAAATCGATCTCCAGTTTCTTTGACGGTTGTACGGTGATTTCGTACAACTCTCGGACTAAGTTTTATTACCGGCGCCGGTGGAATCCTTCAGGGGAAGCTATTGGCATAAAGGCGAAAATAGTCTTCTCCCGAAGGCTCCAGGTTCTTCCTTCGAAGAAATCAACGTCATAAAAATTGAAGCCCTCGTCTATGTACCTGAATATGCAGATTTGATCCTGCTGCGGCTTGAACCCCGGATAACCGAACCATCGCTCTTCAGGAAGGTATTCGTTTTCGATGTCATCGAACAAAGAAGGAGTTTGGTTGTTGCGGTCTTCCCAATATCTTTCATCCGGCGCCTGAGGATATTCGCTAAATTTGACCGGCAGGAAGCGGAAGAAATGGGTTGTATATGAAGATCTTGGGATCGGCTCCAGCACTGAGTAATACGTGATATCTACCAGATCTTCAAATTTCGGGGACCGCTTGATGGACATAACAATGCGATGTTCGGGAATTGAGCCTCCTGGGTAATTCTTCCAGCGGTCAACATAACTGATATCTGTCATTTTTAAAGGCCTGCGAAAAGAGGTTCGTTCCTGATGTCCATTAAAGCCTCCATAGCTTTCCTTTCTCGCTCAGCTTTCTCAGCAGCCCTCTTTTGACACCTGACCCTAAATTCTTCTGCTGAAAAATTCTTCTCGTTTGCACGGAATTGCTTGATGTCTTCGCATAATTTTTTGTCTTCTTCAGACAGCTCTGTCGGAACACCTAGGCTGAGTAAATACCGGACTGCTTCTCCTGGAGTCATTAGGTCGGTAAACTCTTCAATTCTTTTATTTAGTTCAGCCTCATCAACCTGAGATTTACCGGCGAAATATTCGGGCCGTTGTTGTAGTTCTTTCTTCTCAAATTCATCCGCAAACAGTGGAGCTGTCTTTTCAACTCTCGTTTGCATCCTCTTTCTTCTCATGGATGCTCGTTTCTCTTCGTCCATCTTCCGTTTTGGTTTTGGATGCTCGAAGTAGATGCCGATTGCCCAAGCGTTGATTCCCCAGTTGGAGGCAATTATCCAAGGAAGGGTTAACTCCTCCTCGAAGGGACTGCTGCATAAAATCTTCGGAAGGCCCGCAGGTCTCGGCTTGTAAGGATTCCTCCAGGTTACCGTGTACCTGAGATCAGAAACTCTTTGATCTTTCATCACATTTAGGCGCGGAGACCCCTGCCTGAAAGCAGGGGAGGAAGCACCTTCTCCGTTTATGATTAGTGTTGGGTAAGACAAATACTCTCAAGTTTTGTCTTCTCGGTCTTTCGACCGGTTGTGATCCTTCGCCAATGTTGGAAGGGGTTTCAAGCCGACAGCACCGCTCCTACCTCTCAGAGCTTTTAACCATCGGCCGCAGAGCGCGGGACTAGGATCTGCATCCCGCGGTGCCTATAGATTCCCGGCCAACGTAGTCCGCCAAACGACGGCCTGAGGCTAGTCAACTAGAGGCTTTTTCAAGCCCGGCCTTGAGGCCGAGGTAGTTGACAGAACTGCTCACCAGTTTCTGGATCGTTTAAAAGAACGATTATTTGATCCAGTTCATCAAAATGGTGATTTCGAGGATCGTCAGTGTTTTCAAGTTCGAGTTTCATTTGTTCGTCTCCGGTTGATATGGGGCGGGAAGGGCCCTAAAAGCAATCACATCAGAATGTGCGGTTCCCCATCTTCCCAGCATGTCGAAATAGTTTTGCTGCACGTAATCTGCATCCTCGTCTTTAAATGTCACCAGGTACTCTCCGCACTCCGGAGGATTAACCTCCGGGAACGGGTTCCAGCCGTCTGGGTTGTACTCAGGAAATTCTTCAAAAAAACTTTTGTCTATCCGAATAGAAACGCCACTATCTTCAAAAAAGAATATGCATTTGGATATCCCCTTCATCTGCTTTTTGCACAATTGATTAATGCCTTCATCAGAGATGAACTGATTCATCTTGCGCTTTAACTCAGGGTCTTTGATCTTCCACATTTATTTCTCCAAAAGAAAAGCCTCTAAAAATTTAGAGGCTCCTTATTAGCGATAGTTTTAAAAGTTTTACTGAACTGGTCGACACAGGATGCAAACTCTTGGTTCCAAGATTCATCTTTACTTTCCCAAAGGAGTTCTTTCAATCGTGAATCGTGACCAGCTAGGAATAAGAAGATGAAGTTATGAACTTCTTCTTTAAGAACACCTTTGTATGCCCGATCAAAATGCAGGTCCAAAAAATTCTCTTTGATAGCATCATCTACCGTCTTCAAAATTCCTTGACTGATAATTAGATCTTTGGTTGTTACATAGGAAGGTACTTTATCTTTGTCAAGAAGCACAGAAAAAGCAAGGGAAAGGTTTTTGTAATCCTCCTCGCTATATCCAAAATGTTTCATGTTTACTTGTCCTTATAAAAGACTAGCCAGAACCTAGAGACTCCAGTTTTCGAACTTGTTACTTTCTTGTCACCACACAATGGAACGATAGGTTTGAAGAGGTGAAGGATTAACGGAAGTGGAATGTCCTTGTCTGTCCATTTGAAAATTAAGGTTCCATGAGGTTTAAGGACTCTCCAGCATTCTCTAAAGCCTCTTTGCAGATCTTCTTTCCATGTTTCCTTGTTTAGGACCCCGTAAGACTGAGCCATGTATGAGGTCTTGCCAAGGTTGTAAAGATGCGGAGGATCGAACATGACTAAATAAAATGAATTGTCCTCGAAGGGAAGTGACCTAAAATCCATTTTTTGATCCGGGTGAACGTCTAGTGTTCGGTAATCACACTGTACGTAAGATTCATCCCTGATATCTCCAAAAAGAACGATAGGGTTGTTCTTGTCGAAGTAAAATTTTCGACCTCCGCACGCGGGGTCCAGAACCTGTTTTCGACTATCAACGGCCTTTAATTTGATTCCCATTTATTCCTCTTTTAGCCGCCAGTTGTTCGTAGGCAGTTCTAAAGGTTGAGTACCAGTCGGAATATTTTTCTGCCAAGAAACGATCGCCGTTTTTTGACATATTCAGTTCGGAGGCATTCATAAGGGCTAGCATGCACTCTTCGAAAAATCGGAGAATGTGCCTGTGCAGCCCTTCTGTGATCTGATAGACGAATTCACGGCGTTCATTGCTGAAGTCGTCCTCCGACTCAATTCCTTTTTCGATGATTCTCAAGATTCCGTTTGCCCGGATAAAATCCGTTGGACTGAGCGGATGATCTTCTCCAAAATCTACGCTGAACGCCGAGTACATGAGATCAAGGTCGTCTTTGTTGTATTCGAATTGCTTCATCTCAGTGCGAATGAAAATAGACCGTTTCTGTCGTACCAAGCACGCACGTAGTGCTTTGCTTCTTTTAAAGTTTTGAACTCTCTGATTGGAGGAGCCCAATTCGCAAAGGAAATGCATTTCCAGCTTTGGCGCTTCTTAAACAGAAATCCGCATAAGATGCCACAATAAAAAATTCGGTATATCGTCGGGCGTGCCGGACATGATTTTTCAAAACTAATAGTCTTCATATTGTTAAGCCCCTTGTCGGGGCCTCCCTTACTGGTTTACTTTTGTTCTTCGGTCTGCTGAGGTTCCTGTTCGATGACTTCGGCGTCCTGAATGTCCTTGAAATCGTCCACAGAAACGGCATTGATGTCGATCACATCTGTCGGATCGATCTTTTCCCCGGCTTCCCGTTTGGCGTCAACATTAGCCACCTGCAAGGCTTCAATTGAAACTGGCAAGTATTTGAAGAGGCGTCTGATGACCGTTTTCAGAGCCATCTGTTCAAAATACGTGTTCCAAATATTCTTAGATTTGGCCTTGGCTTTGACTGCCTCAACTTCGGCTCGGCTCATAACTTCGAACTGGTAGCCGCCACCGCGAAGATTTGCGACTGCGTAGACAAAGGTGATCGGTTTTTTAACTCGATCGGCTTCACAACTCGGCACGTGATGAATGTCCGGATGTAACCCAAGCTGATAGCTGAACTCGTCACCTTCGTGCACTGCGAATGCAGAAAGAGACAAAACTTGTCCGGAGCGACGAGCCAAATCAATCATTCCGCGGTAGCCAAGGATCAATTGACACTGATTACCATAGGGAACCAGGTAGGCTTGCCCCAGAGCGGAACCGGGTTCAAGGCCAAGCTGAGCAGACTGCATGACCGCTCCCAGGAATGAAGCAGGAGTTGTGTTGAGGAGGGCCGGAGTCTTTCGCAATTCGGTCGCGGCAATTCTTGCCATGCGGTCAGCGCTCAGGTGTTTCGGAACGGCCAAGGCCAGTTGCTTTTTGAACTGGTCAGAAAGAACCTGTTGAACGATCGCGGGAGCTTTCGTTTTCGGTTTGGCGACTGGTGCAGATGGGGCGCCGACAGCGGCGGCGAGTTGGTCAGATGTGGACATAATTTAATTCCTATGAAAAAGCCCCTCGCACTGGAGGGGCTTTGGTTGATTAAGAGTTACGAGAAATAAGTCAGAGGTACGCTCAGGGCAAAAAGAAAGCCACCGTGCGGGTGGCAGACGGATGATATCTCTCTTTCGTCAGAGGCCATATGTGCAAAATTTGCACATACCACTTCTTGTATGAGCTCTCCTGAAGCTGACTTGGCAAAAAGGACAAAAATAAAGCCCGCTTGTGCAGGCATGAAGGGAATTTGGCTCGGTTGATCCGGCTCAACCGAGAAAGCCTTTTCCTGTTGCACCGTACTGTAGTGCTCGAAGCGAATATTACACAAAACCGCTCTTTTTATCAGTAGAAACCCTGCCCATTTTGTGTAGCTAGCAATCTAAAAGACTAAGCGCACACACGCATGACACGAGTGGTGCTCTCTTTCAGATAGTCAAAGTAATCATTCAGGTGTTCCTGCTTGAAGGAGTCTGAGTCGAAGCGCTTGGATATCTGGGTCTTGTACGTCAAAACCTTCTTGCCGTCCAAGGTCAGAATTTCGTTGTCCTTCATATCGATCGCGATCTTGGCTTTAACCGCGTCTTGTTGCTTCTTGAGCTCTTTAATTTCGCCATTAAGACGAGCATATTCGCCGTAGTTAATAGCCAGATCACCTTGAGCTTCGATAGCTTTACCATTTGATTTCCCATAGAGCTTCAGAACATCTTCGATATTTATTGGTTCCGGAGGCGTTTTAGTTAGAACATAGTTGTTCCAGAATGCAGAGCATTTTTCTTTGATGACTTGGAATACATCAGGACGAGCATCGATCCAGTACATTCTGAAATCAGAACCTCCGATTAGGACGGCTAGATACATACCGCGAAGCCGAAGGATGCCGCAATACCATTGAATCTGAGTTTCGTAGTAAAGCGGGATTTCATGCTCGGTTCTCAAGTTGTTTTGCTTGATCTCGAGTTCTTGCGAAGGGCCCCAGAGATCAGCGGTGAAGGCGTGAGCTGTTTTTGCTTCAAAAGCAATGTCTGTCGTGATTGGACGATTGCCATATTTGGCGATTTCCTTTTCAGTCATATCCAGCGGACGGACTCTCTTAGCTATGTCCGGATTGATAATTGCTCTGTCGATGTTTGCGATTGCCCAATCATTTTCTGGATCAACAAACTGATGGTTGACGTTTTGCAGTTTGAAGCCTGTTCTGATCGCGAATTCTTTTGCAACAACTTGCTCTAACGTTGTTCCCCAGTAAAGCGATGAGGTCATCTCGTGCTCCGGAGAAAGTCCGAGCTTGTCGTTCCAAACGTCGAGAGGTGTCCTCCATGGGCTCAGCTGAAGCACTGCTGCCACGTCAGAACCGCCGATACCCCGGCGCCGGCCTTCAAGCCATTGTTGTTTGTCTCTTGTCATGGTTTTTCCTTGCGTGTGTTGGTGTTAACAAAAAGAACTGAAAAATCTGTTTTTCTTCATAGACCTGCCATGATTTCCGGAATGAACATCAGCAGAATGAGAACGGCGAAGAATAGGGCGCAGGCAAATGCGACCAGAAGGACGCTTTCTCCGTCTTCCGTCTTGGCTTTCAGGACTCGTCCGATGACCGTCAACAACAAAACCCAACCTGCTGTGAAAACTGCTAACTGGACTCCATTCATGCCTCTCATGATGATTTCTCCAAGAAAAAAGCCCCTTCGATGGGGCTTCTAGTAGTTATCTATGTGAAAAAGACAACAACAAAATAATTATTTGTTGCAGTTGATTATTGTCTCGATCACGTTATCGAGCTCCTTTCTCGTAGCTCTGAGATAAAAATTGATTGCTCTGAGTTGATCAACGTCTGAGCAGTCGTTTGCGTAAAATCCTGTAGAACGTAATCTGGTTATCACTTCTGTGATTTGTTCCTCAACGGTGTAAATTTTTTCTTTGGCACCTTGCAGCGCTAGGATTTTTTCAAAGTCTTCTTTTTTAATCTTTATCATTGGCGTTCCCTAATAAAAAAGACCACATTTCGGAGTCCCCCTAAGCTACAAAATTGGAACTAACAAAGTTTGTGAAAAAGCCCGAGGGACTCAGAAAGGTGGTCTGAACTATCAAGTTTTTCTTAATAGTTGAGGGCAACAAAAAGCCCGTTGAAGCGGGCTGTTCAGATTATTCGTGCTCGCCATAGTAATCGGGGCTGAAGCCAGCTGAACCTGTGGCCTTTTGTTCATGATGAAGTAATTGCTCAAGCAACTTGTTGGCTTCCAAAGCTTGGGATGACAGCTCATGGATTCTTTTGGCTCTATCTATGGCTGTCATATTGTTGTTCATTTGAGTAAAGCCAATGCAGGTCAACTTGCTATCAATAAAAACTTTCAGCAGTCCCTTCATTCCTTCTTTACTCAGCGGAAGAGTGAGGTTCCCGCAACAAAGCGAGCACGGTGCTTCTTGCTCTTTATCAGTCATTGTTGTCTCCTTTGATGGTCAATTCATTCAGAAACCTCTTCCGCTGCCGTTCAGTGAACAGACACAAGAAAATTGACAGGGAAGGGGCTTTTGAATGAGCTATTAGAAAATTCCTAATAGCTCGAGGGTTGATTAAGCGGGACGATCGCCAGCTTCGTACGCGGCGAGTACGTTTTCTAAATGCTGGATTGCTTCTTCTTTTTTCTTAAAGGTTTCCCAGCTAGTCTTGTTGTAAAGAAACATTTGAAGACCTTCGAGTTTGCCGCAACTCTGAAATGCCGAAAACGCCCATTCGTGACACCCTATTTTTAGTAGATCACAAACGTATTCGTCTTTGTAAAACACCTTAAATTCATAGTTAAACGACGTGTACTCAGTTACTTTTTTACGTTCATACGTGGCTAACATGTTATCTCCTAGTAATTGATCTCTATAATCGGCTTAGACGGACTGGATCAGGTTGACCCAAGTGATCAGCCCCAGCCGGAATGCAGTGTGAGAACACTGAGAAATGCGTCCTAGTGGCGGGCGCCGGATTGTGTCCTTGTGGCGCGCCGGCGCTTTTGATTTTTTAACAGTACCGACGCAGGTAGTTGTAGATTTCATCGACTTCCCAGCCGCGGCCAAACCCGCAGGCATAATCCCAGCAATTGCCGTAATCAAACTCATTTCGACTGGCCAATTCGTCGCAATAAGCCTTGGCAGCTCTTTTCTGTTTGAGTAGTTCGAGCCTTTGCTTTTTCGTTAATTTCTTCGGTTTTCCCATTTTTATCTCCTCAAAAAACAAAAACTCCCTCCGGAGTGTTGACACGCTAGGACGGATACATTCAGAAGATCCGGAGGAAGTTTTTGTTTGCGCTCTACAGTTTCTCTTGCGAGAGCGCTTAGCTCACCCAGTTCACGAGACTGGGACGCCCGAGTTTCTTTTCTTGGTTTTGATTTCCTCATCTGGTTAGCTTCTCGGGACCTCAACGCAGGTTTGCTGTTCTTGATACTGCGTGCATCTCAAATGCCTTTATTTGTCAGAGGTCTCTAGCTGAAAAATGCCAACTGGCTTCCCTTTTGCCTTAGTCGTTCATTTCACTGACTGCTGGTGTTCGATTGTCTTCCTTCGCGTGACCAGCACCGCCTGCATCGGCCGTTTCGAATTTTTTCGCTCACAGACTCTGCTTCTGTCTGCTGCGTCGGCGTTTAGTTCTCCATGGCGCCGATTCTGAAATTGTTTACCTTAGAGGAACATCGTCTTGTCCTATAAATTTGATAAGCAAATATTACCATATAGGTAATAAAAGATGCAATCAATTAGGTTAGATTTTTGTTACCAAGACGATAAGAATCTTTGAGTTGAAAATTTGTTGTTTTTTGGGGACAAAAAAAGACCGCCGAAGCGGTCTGCGCGATCAAGCAAATGGAGCTATAACAACTTTCGTGTAACGACTACATCAACAAAATTCAATGGCAAAATTGGGTAAGTCCATGGGCTTCTATATTTTTTGAAGTCTTCAAAAAGCTCTTCTTCTCCTTCAAATAAAACTCTGACTGTGGCTTTACATTCTCCTAATTGAGAAGCAGCCAGCTCATCCGCATAATGAAAAGTCCGTCTCCAAAGCATGTCAAGAAATAGGCGGAAAATTTGTTCTTTTGTCGGATTCTCTAAATTTACATATAAGTAAACAGGCCGAGGAACTACTTCCATTTCCTTTAGGATGGGATACCAAAAACTCCATTCGTCCCATGTCCAATCGCTGTTTTTAATCAATTCCGGGATAGGACTTTTCTTATCTGTTAACGCTCTAACATTCAAGTCTTTCCCAAGAATTTGCAAAATTTTTCGTTTAAGCTCCGCTTTTTGCTCCTTATTGAACCCCTTTAAATGAGTTAATGAAAGATCAATAACAAAACTGAAATGCCGTTTGGTTGGTACGCTTCCGTTTACTTTTTTCTTTTTCGAATAAATATCCTTATATGTCAGGATCTCGGGGATAGGTTCTTCGTACCGCTCTATGACTTCCGGTTTGTTGCTCTGGGCAGAATCGACATTGTTTGGGGATAAAAAGGATTTCAATAAATTGAACAACCCCATACCATCTCCTTTAAAGAAAAAATACGAGAAAAACAAAAAGCCAACTAATCGTATCTTTTTAGGTTCATTGAATTAACAACCCGTCCCAGGACTTGGAGTCTAAATTCAACCTCCTTAAGCGGTATTTCGAACGGCCTGTAGAGAGAGTTGTCGGAAATAAAGAGAACGGCCCCAGGGATGCGCTGAACGCGTTTCACGTAGAGGTCTCCATCAACGAGAACGCAGAAAACACCGTCCCGTTTAAGATCTCTGTCTTGACGGTCAACCACAATTAAATCGCCATTTCTAAATGTTGGCTCCATGGAGTCACCAGAAGCAGTTATGAGTTCGTACCCTTGCTCTCTAATCTTGCTAATGTTTTCTTGGAACCAAGGACGTGAGACCTGAATTTGTTCAACGAAGGCATCATCCTCGTAGTTCTGGACGCCAGCTGACCCGCAGCAGGCTTGGATGTTGATTCTTTTCAAGTTGATGATATTGTCATCTGGCCAGTCGTCCGGAGTGTGGTTGGTATCCATCCAGCCATAACTGAGACCTAATTTTTCTTCGATGTCACGGGCAAGCTTATCGCCCATTTCATAAAACGTTCCATTTCCTCTATCAGATCGGTTCCTTATCTGTCCGAGCGAAGGATGATTTCGTTTCCTGCCCAACTG
>JAAVTS010002764.1:0-25565 GCA_022845575.1 Baylisascaris ailuri
TGATATAATGCGCGCAGTTATGTTGTTACTTCCTGTCATCACTAACTTAATATCTTTCGAAAATGGTTTTAGCTCCAAATTTGTGAAATTTTCCAAATATTAAAAGTCATCGTTCGATGCCAAACTTTACTCGAAGAAATTGCATAAATACGATTCAGCTAAACAAAATGTAAATTCATTGTTGGCTAGAGGGTTAGTAGTGCTTAATCATCTAGTGTCCTTCTATGTTGCTTCTTTCGTTACGCTATTTCCCAGTCATTAATCTGATGAGTTCCTACGTGTGCAATCGATCTTATTACACTAAATGTTCAAATCAACAAAACTCTCATTGTGTGATTAATAATATCGATAAGAAAAATGTGCTATAACTTTATGCACCCTAAATATTACCTTCATCTATCTATGAATATATATTTAAGTTGTCAAATTATATAATCATTTTAGCCTGGCATTATACATCAGAGATTTTGCGGTGAGTAAATCATTCATTCCCTTAGAGAATAATTATCTAGTGTTTACGCTTGCATAATTCGAATTCGCTAAACCATTCTATTCTCCATTACTATAATTTAGTTCGATAGATTCTCTTATTGATGAGCGTTTTCATTGCTCAATAATCATTGAAACATCCACATGTTTTCGTCTATAAATTCAAGTTATTATTTGATATAACAGTCAACAAGCATATATTGTTGACTAAAACAGTGTGTATGATGGAGAAACACATAATATTCGTAGGTGAGTTGTGATCGAGCAAATTCTTTGCTAATAAGAAATAGTATCATAGATTGTGCATTGCTGCTGAAGAACATTTTCTATGAAATAACCTAATGAGCTGTCCATGTCATGACAGCATGATCTATGAACCATGATTTATGATGCAGTGCCAGCTGCTTAAGTTTTCGAATGCGCCGCTTGAAAACAAAACTTTTGCGCCTAAAAACACGCCTGCTTGTCACATGAGCATAAGCTCTTGCAATCTAATGGCTTTCCACTCTAGTAAATTAATGATGTTTGATAGCATTTTAAATAATAAGTGATTGCTTGAGAGATGGGCAGGCATGAATCGGCAATGAATGAGATAGCGGTAGATGTAAATTAATTTAAAGAGGAATTAGAGTTTATGGGGAAGGTTTAACTATGAAATCGGCATTATGAATTCGTACGACTTTTGTTGCATATTGGTCATTACATAAATAGTGAAGTTCAAGGAGGAAAACCTGACTCATATAGCTCCTTTCGAAACTATTGTCACATTTAAGCGGAACGACGCTAAAAATGAGATTATGTGAGTTGAAAATTAAACGAATGCCTATGCAATTACGCCAGTTATTGTTCTCTGCAAAAATATCTTATTATTGTGTTTCTCTTTTTAGCGCAAAATCTCATTAATGTGAAACCTTTGTTTCTTTGAGGAAGTATATGTTGAAGCATAATAGACGATAAAGTTACATGCTGTCAGTTACGATAAAGCACGATGATGTTGCTTGCAAATTAGCATAAGTGCACAATAGACGATGAAGCAATTGCATTCCTCTTGCATATCTCTTAACTCATATATAAGATATTAATTTAAAATATCCTTTACCAAAATATTTTTCAGGGAAAACGTCGAAATTCTCTGAGACTTGCGTTGTATGTGGTGATCAGTCGACAGGCTATCACTATGAAGTGTCGAGTTGCAATGGATGGTATATTTATGAGAAATTATTCTTAGATCTTTCCTTTCTTTGTTCTTATAAATTCGAGCTTTTTATGATTCTATCTGCGATTCTAACAAAAGAGATGCATAGATATGGAATTGCTTAGTTTATAGATGAATCATCTGCAAATCTTGATGGCCTACTTCGAGGATCTTCTTCCTTATATTGCTGACCTGTGACCAAAAGTTTTTGTCAAATTTATTTGATTTACAAAACAGGTAAAAAAGGAAAATGCAACCACTCAGGAAAATGCAAAAAATTACAGAGAGCTGATAGCGATCGTGCGTTTTTTCCTATGTTAACAGTGTAATACTTTGTAAAACAGTGATTAAAATCCCCGTAAAACAGTGATTGAGATCCACTCATTCAATATTGTGGCGTTATATTCAAATGATTTATTTTTAATGAGCGCTGTCGTTTGTACAAGTTGCAAAGCATCACATTTCCGTTCTTTGCTTTCAACATATACGATTTCAATTTGCAGCAATCTCCGAAGTGACTTTGCATCTGAATTTCCCCAAATACTTTGGCTATCACAGCAACAATTCCAAAGAGCACTGTGAAAGAAAAGATTATGTATCCTCTGTATATATCACCTCCTCACTTCCTTTCTTTCGCACGGTCTTCAGCAGAAATCACTCTTGCGTTATATAGGTTTCCACCTTTACCTCCTATACAACAACCGATTATTATCAGTTGTTTTAATTTTGATGGTCACCGATGTACAAAAATTTTTATCTTCTTCAACATTTCTGCAAAAAAGGAACAAAAAACAAACGCTTGGAAAGGCATATAAAATGATTTGGCAAGAAATACACTTTCCTACCCGGTTACCTGACTATACCGACAACTAGTAAAATATGCAGAACAGTAGCCATATTTTATCCAGGTCCAGCCACAAATTTTCTAAAAACCATTTGTTTTTCTAAAGCCCTAGCAATGTGAAATGAAAAGCCTATCGGCGTAAAATGCGCACAGTTCTTTGCTCGTTTTCAAATATTTGCAATTTCTCTTCCAAGCTTGATGAATCAACCCGAAATATTACCTAATATGACACTCTATACACCTCATTTCACAGTTCTAGTGGTTAATTAGATAAGACTTTCGGACAGAGGTGTAGGTACAGACATAAGCATATATATTGACATCAGCACAAACATGACGTCACCATTGCTGGCGTTTATAATCCCGCAAACTTGCAAAAAAAGCCGTTTTTCAGATCGTAAAAAATTTCCAAACATTTTTTCCATTCAGTATGTCATAAGTCTCGAGGACTTAAATTGAATATATCAAATAAAGCTGAATAGTTCATTATCCACATTGTCTAAACTAAATATATTTTGCGAATTTGCATCAAAATGTTTTCTCTGTTTCAGTAAAACTTTCTTCCGACGTACAATCGTTGCACATCGTACATATAAGTGCCATAAAAGTGGGAATTGTATCTTTAATAAAGGTAACCTTTTCCAAGATTGGTATGGCAATATGTATATAATTTATTCCTTTATTTTGATATTCAGATGAAGCATTAATGCTTTTGAATTTTAAGAAATTCTGCAACTATTTTCTAAATCTGTTACATATATGCTAAATTTATTTTTATTTGAAAAAAATTGCCGTCTCTGTTAAATTTCTTCGAATTTCAATCGAAATTCCCCGTTATTAAATTGTACAATTTATTTAATAGATCAACTCAAATGAAGAGCAACTCATAAAAATGTGTTGACTAATGCGTTTCTTTTGTTTGGAATAACCTTTTACTTTACTCAGCATTGTGCAAAGTTTTCAGTCAGATGCTTATTGTTTGGAAATTGATATAGATATTGAATTGTCATGTCGGAATTGTTGCCAAAAAAAGGGTAAATGAAAACTGTCTGATGACAAAGAAGAGCGTTGAGCAAGTATTTCTGAATCGTACAATGTTTAAAGATCGGCACTAAGAAGACCTGTTTATTTCATGTTCAATGGAAAACACTGAAATTGTTTGCTCAGTCGACTTCCTTTTGCAGACATTCGTTGTGCATGTCGGGCATGTCGTTTTGCAAAATGTCTTGCAGTTGGAATGAATCCGAAAGGTGCGTTTTCTCTTATCATCTTAAATAATAACGCACACTCAACGTTGGATGTAAAAAAAATTTCTTTTTTTTTTGACATTCCATCAATATCATCAAAAAATTGCCACAAGTTCGCGATAATTTCAGCTCACATGACATATGAGCGTCAGTGAGTTTGACAGCACGAATCAATAAAGCTATCAATAGCGAGCCATTATGAAGCTGAAGAGGTCTGAAAAATTTAGAACTAAAAAAGTGTCACCGTTTAGAAAATAAAACATTGAGTTTAAATAGTTTTAATGCGTATGTTTTTTTTCTTCAGTTTTTATTTAAATATTTCTTCAGCACATGTCCACTTATATGAGTCCCATAGTAAATGCTCACTTTATTATATGAATTTGTTAGCTGAAATCATCTTGCAAAGTGGCTCAAATTGTAATTTATTCTAAAGGAAAGTCGTTCTTCTTTAGCGTCGTCAAATGTCTATATCGCGCCTATCATTTATTTACATGCTTTTCAAATTGACCTGAACATATGTGAGAGCAGATATAGATTTGGTTTACTAAGACAATATTTTTGACAAAGATGCTTGCTATGCTCAGTGGTATAATTCACCTTTTAGAATTTGCTTCGCTTATTTTATTTGAACTACTAAGATTGGATCGGTCATAACTGAGCTAATTTTAGAAAAACCTCAAATGCTGCATTCGAGTGCTACACATTTTCAGCGATTCAATGCAACCGCACTGGTCGTATTGCATCACCGAACAATCCACCTAGTCCACCACAAGATCCAACAGCCATATCATTCACTCCATCGACTTTTCAACCAAGCGTTATTTATGCGACGAATTCCGCATTCGCTGATGAAAAAACAAATATTAAGAATTCACAAACGACATCGAGTTGTGCGAGCAGTCCGAATTCCGAGCGAAGTGCCTATAAACGAGCGTACACCGTATCAGCACTTCTTGATCTCCCACAATTCTCACCTTCACCGTCAGCCAAAGAATCAAGGTGAAATATCTGTCAAATACTTGTCAACTTAAAATTCTTGAGCTGAAGTAAACTCGCTTCAATTGATACCACTGTTATTAGTCTGTGTCTGCATGTGATTAATGAATCTTATAGACTAGATCAAACAGCGATCAACCTCATTAAATCATATAGCCGATCAAGATCAACCATTTTAGAGATAGTGAGTTTCTTCTTGGAGTGATTTTTTCAATTCGGAACTGGGACTCACCATGACCCTCAGAGGTAGTGATTTCTAATAGCGCATCAATGAAAATAGTTTGTCAGCCATTCGCTATTACACTTCTGATGGCAGTCGACTGCGTTTAGAAATTTGCTGTATATAATTTGCAATACTAAATTTTCTGGAGTAAAATGCGCCATACCAACTGCTATATATGATAGAGGAAAATGCTGGTTCAAACTACCGGAAACAATTGTTCAAGAATTGCATTGCAATTATATTCAACTGCCTTTCTGATTTATTTTCAATAGTGCGGAAACCATAAGGCTGCGCAATTTTGCTCATAAATGAGCTATTGGAGGGCCAATGATCGGAACGCCGTCGTATGTTATTACTTTGAAACACTTACAGTTAGCACAATTAAATAAAGCAAAATAGCAGACTACATCCTGAAAAAAAGAATTGAACGCGAAAAAAAGCACGGAAAAAAGGAGGGCAATTCATAAAACTTTATGGCTTCAAAGATCACTTCAATAATACTTCCAGCTTTCTAATCCTTTGTCTCAACAGAGTATCAAACAGTTTTCTTGACAGCCGTTCACAGTTGTCTCCGTTACTTAAGATGAAACGTTTTCTGAAATATTGCTTTCACATCTTTATCATCAATAATCTGCAAATTTTTCAGCGAACTTTGTCATCTCTTTCAAACTCTCATTAAACAACTTTTCAGGAAAATTTCAAATTCTTTTCTTTCACTTTGCGTCAAGGACGCATCAGAAATATGCGATGAAACACCGTGTAAACGACAGAAAAGTGATTCCTCCGAAAAGGTTTATTCGTCGTTATTTCGCTGATGATTCCCTAGATGATATCCCTCAATATTTCGTTCGAGTGAATTTTGCATATAATGAAATGAATCGTATTCAGAACAAGATGTGACATATATTTATATCCTCAAATCTCTTACATAATCGGATTAATTGAATCTTCATCATCACAACAACTAAGCTAAGGACTTAGTTGTTGAGAAATTCTAGGTGCAAGATGTGATCATATATAAGGCTTGTTAGGATTATTTACGGGATTCCCCTTATGACTTGAAGCGAATCCGATTTGCATTTGAACTGCTAGAATTCTTTTTTTTTTCAAATTTTCCATAATTAAACCTCGATATTTTCTTTGAAAGTACTTATCTTTAATGAAATGAAGTGAATAATTCCCCATAAAAGTGAAGTGCAACTATTGTTACAACCTATCATTGCCATATTTATAAAATAATTTTGAATCGAATTCAAATATAATTTAGCTGATAATCCGACTGCTCACTCTACAAGAGAATGTCTCTCGTTTGCGAAACAGCGTCTACGCAGCAAGTGATTCGATTTTGGATTTACTCACTCGACCGTGTGCAATGGACGATATGAGTGAATATATGGTATATCGAATTTGACATTATGCTGCACAGATTTGTTTCTTGCAAAATCTCTAAATTTACATAGACGATGATCTTAGTGAATAATGAACGCTTCCCTATCAATATACGATCTATAACACATTTTCTTCTTTTCTATGATCCCTTTAATCTTATTATTTTGTTGGAGACCTTGAACACTGATTAGATGAAATAGCTATCTTTGTTGCTTTATCTGTGGAACATTTTCAGCCACTACATTTGAATTGAATGTGCTGAGGGAAATTGCTTAATTTTTTTCCTGTTTTCTATTTTACCTATCGCAACATACAAAACTTGCTAGCCCTATATCCAATTTTCAGTTCTTGTGGAAAAACTGGATTTTTGGAAGTTCAGTGTGGTTTTTTTTTGGAAATTTTCGCGGATATTTCATTTTTTACACGAGAGATTTCAGAAGCAAAGGCAAAAATTTGCGATTTGTTTGATTGCAGAATCAGAAAGAGGAGACGGAGCTTGGTACAGCTGAGCGATTGAACCTCGATATCGCTCTCGCTATCGAATATGCCAAATCGTTCGATGTGTTCAGGAGAATGCCTCTAAAAGATAAGGTATGGTATGAATGTGATCTTGAAGCTGGCTTGAACTTCAAACGATTCTCTTCTTTTACAATGTTCGCCTATTTAACTGCCTACGTTCACATCTCCCGTTGTCTCTTAGTGTTTTGAGCTGAAAACAGGAAATTGGCTCGGCGATATTTATTATTTCAATTGTTGCAACATCCTATCGTTTGTGGTTCTTCTGATTTTCCTTTCTTCATGTTCAAATTTTTGGCTATTTTAGATTAGAGTTCATCATCGATTTACCTTCCGGCTAAATTATTATGCAATTTCATTGTAAAACATTTTTAGCTGAACCGCGAAGTAAAAAATTGTTCTGCTTTTTTGTTTAGTTAAATCTTTTAAATGTGAGGATTTGAAAATAGTATTATTATCTGTCGAGCTGATTTACCATTCTGATGAATCGAATATGCTAATCTAGCCAATATAAAATTGAAGAGACATCTGAGTGAGCGAATATTGATCTTCAAATTTCAAAATTTTTTTACCAAAGGATTCGATGCAAATGCAACCAGATGGTGCACATTTCTGATGCTTTATGTTCCTTTTCTTATGACTAATGCTTTCAAACACATTATAGTAGTTTATATATGATTGTAAATTTTTTGATGCGATTCGCATTACAACATCACTAGTCATTACAACGATGCTTAAATTCATTTAGAAAAGAAGGAAATTTCAAAGGTGAGTGGAAGAGATCAGCATCAAAGAGGATATATATTAGTATGAAATTTGGAAATAATCGAGATAATTTATAAATTGCAATCGAAGAAAAATTTGGTAAAAAAACATAAAAACCGGAAACATTGAGATGATTTACAAGTTGTATGGAGAGTGCAATGAAACAGAAAGTGGTGCAAACTTCAAATGGCTGAACGTGATTTATAAATTATATGCCATGTAACCCTTACTTCCATATGCAATATCAATTTTTTAATGATTTCATTCTCTTTGAAATCAAATATTTGCACTCCTTTTCTATCATTAATTTCGAATGGAATTAGATGTCTTGAATTTTTTTTTTTTTTTAAATGATCGACTATTTGATGAAAATACAATGATCGCAGGAGAAAGCACAGTAATCGCATTCTTATCTAACCAATTACCCCTTATTGTATGTTCAATCCGTCTATTTCATGATTGTGTGTAATTCATTATTGCCGCATCTTATTAATTTTGCAGTTTTTCCTCCTACGCGATGTAACACTCGTTCTATCGCTTTTCGAGAGTGCATATCAATCGTTCTTAACGAGACATTCAAATAGCGCTATTGAAGCGGTCATTAAACTCGAACCAAAGTAAGTCGAATCTTATATTCACTCCACCAATTTCGCCTTTCATAACAGCAAGAAAATATATTATCATAGCACCCTTAAACAGTCATACGCTCATATATAATCTTCATTGAAAGTAAATGAGGAAATTAAAAAGTTTCATCATTACACTAATGGGATAAAATGTTAGTCTGTTAAGTTGGCGTTTAAGCGTTTGCACATTTACTTCATTAGATCGACATTGCTGTTCTTACTTTTATTTAGAAACTTCATAAATATCTTGCTGAGGCTTATGTTAATGAGTAATGAAACACGAATAATGACTATCAAATAGCCTTGAAAGGATGAGAAGATATTAAAGAACCAAAGTGCAATTTTATGCACTAACGTAGTACTAAAATAGTAGACGATAATGACTTATGATCAGTTGCAGCTAGTGTTTGCACAGGTATTTGCAGGTATTCCTCATATAGTCATCAAAGATTGTAAACTAAGAAACAAATACGATGAAAGTCAATAGCTGCTATTGTCGTTGAAAAATAAATATGTCGAGAGAATTCATTCAGCCGGCAAAATTGCAAGAAAAGATTGCCTATCGCTTGCACTTTTCTTCGAACGTTTGATGCCTTGGCCGAAATATGTACTTTTCGTACTTGAACAACATGCAACAAAAAATTATTCTTTTTGAGTAAAATTTAATTCTCCGATGTCGAAGAATAGCTACTTACTGTTAATGTTGATTTATTTGACTTTCCAGCTAATATTGCTTCATATGAGTGTTTATAAAGACCGATAATACCGTGGAAGCGATAGTGGGAACAGTATTTCCGAATCTTTTGCATTCGTTAAGCATTGAAGCAGTGAAGTTAGCTTCTCAAGCCTTTAGCATCTAAAGGAAATTAATAGCATTAAACCGGTGGATTGCAATATAGAAGTGAGTGCAAATGCGACCTACAATGAGCATTTTTTATTGCAACATTTACTGGGAAATAGCGTAGTTGTCTTGTTGAAGTGAGCGGAAATTGCAAACACTGGCGAGTCAGATGCTCTAGCATGCTTCTCTACTTGTATTTGTATGCTTCTTGAAAGATGTTAACCATAAACTTGGAGTATTGAAACAAATAGTGAGATGTCCAGATAAAATCGTATTTCAGTGATGCCTCACATGAACAGGGATCATCTATACAGTTAGCAACGGAATCTCTCGTTCGAGCTGAAATCGATCGTTCTGAATATGTACTTCTTAAGGCGATCGTTTTCTTACATGCTGGTATATTACTTTTGCTTCTTTACCCTATCAAAAATATTTACCAAGTTTATTGATTAATAACAATGAATATTATAAATATATTAATTGGATATTTATATCACACTATTTGTTTGGATTATTTCATTTGTATAAACACTGCGTAAAACTTCTGAATACTCTTGTGACTATTCGGACTGATAAAGTTATATATCTCTTGAGCAATTTTATTAACATAAATGAATCGATTGGAAATTTCTATTCCATGAGATTCGTAGTTTTAGTGCTAAGAACTAAAAACTTGGGGAAAGTTAGTTTTGTCAGAAATCTGAAATATTAAAATCGATGAAATTTGCAGAATGTTTCGGTCTATCAAGCAAAAGCTATAAGCAACTCGTCGATAGTCGTCAGCTGGTGCTCGATGCACTTTTCGATTATATGATGAGCACGTGAGCGACATTCACCATATTTTCGCTGATAAACTTCTACTTATCTTACTACGATCTTTTTTTTTTTTTTTTTTCTCTTCCTTCCCATCAAACCTTTCATAAACTTTTTCAACATCCTCTTCTTGTCTGCTTTTTCTTTGCATCACTATAAAATAAGTCAATATTGGAAAATGACCAAATTTATATATGTAAACAACTCGTGATTGTGTGCAAAAATTGCACCCAAAGATTGTGATATTGCATCATTCAAGGGAACAATGATGCTGTCGTAATTTTTGTGCGCGAATATCTCACGTTTATGAAATTTTTATGCCCACCAATTAGATCTATCTCGCCTATTGCAATTTTTTGTCGATACATCAATAATGAAGATATTCACATAAATTAATATACACAAAAAACAATAGAAGATTATTACTCTAATAAGCAAATGGATGGAAAACAATAACATGTTATTAGGTATGAATAATGAGTCCATAACGATTTAGTTGTTTTTAAATGATTTGATCAAACCGGCTCTATATTGCTAAAGATGTCGCTTTACATTAATAAGGCGTTAATGATATGATGATCAATTCACTTCCGCGAACTCATTTCTTGTTCGTTCTTCGAGAACATACCCGCCCAGCGCTCATCCGATTTCCTTAATCTACTCAGTGGGATAGGAGGTAATTTATTTTAGGATTCGAAAGGTGTATTCTCGGTTACAGGATATCCGCATTATGGGTACGATTGGTGTGGTGGATGATTGGATGAGTGAGGGAGAGGGGGAGAAGAAGGGGGCTGATAGAGAAAAAAAAGGACTCTGGAAGTTTGCATAACCGATTCACTGCTGTCTTGCTCGCAAATACTCTGCAAAACAGCCTTACCAATTTGATTGAAGATGTATCAGTACTAACAAGCAGAGCTATAATAAGACAGGTGGAGATAGCCTTATTCGTTTAGAAAGAAAGGAGGAACAAGAGGAAAACTTCTTTAAGGCCAGATGCCTAAATTTGCGTTCATATTCTACCACTTATGTTTTTGTGAATTTTTCTTTCTAACTAACTCAAAATTTAAGCGAATCTTTAATTCTTTAATACTCTACATGCTTATACTTTTTAGCGAAGTTTAAAATTTATACAAATTTTTATTATTTTGTGTAGTTTTCATAGCTACAGTAATTTTTTAAATTTTGATTTAAAAGAACTGCACTAATTTGCAGAGACTTTCTATTAAGTATTAGCAAGAAAACGAAGATTTGTTGGGCATCTCGTCTATTTTTATAGTTTTCGTCAATTTGCATCATTTTACACTCAGCTGATAAACCCAGCCATCGTTTGTTGAGCATTTCGTTGTGAAGTGATGAGTATGTGATGGGTTATTTGTTGGAGGGGTTGGCATTGCTCAAATGACGTCATTGGGTCACCTGACAGATGAAGCTATTTGTACACGTAAAGTTGCTTGCATGTAAACTTGCACATTGATATGCTTCGCTAATTCATCTTCATTGACAGCGAATAAATACTCACTAAAGGCAAATTCATTTCCGTTCAGTTCCATTGATTTGGCGCATTAATTCAGGTGCATTCGGCAATCAGTTTCGAAATGAAACTCCCATTGAATATCTGACCATTTCAATGACCACTGATCACTTCAATGATTACAAAAAGGTGTTAAGAAAACATATTGCCTTCTAACCTTGGATGAATTCATTCTGCTTACAAATTCTTTGAGCTTTGCATCGAACAGCAGCTTTTAGGTGTGAGGAAGCGGGGTTGGTTCTTCCAAAAAATTTTGGTAGAAGACAACTGCAGCAACATAGAGTGGCTCATCAATTCTCAGAAAAGCTGAAACGCATAAGGAAAGCACATAACTGAGGTGCATTGTTTAATTACAAATGGAACTGCTCGAATGTTAGATAATGGATTTAAATTAAAGGTACGGCAAGCAAGGTCCAGTTAAGTATGGAAATGTATTATCTGTTTCGTGGACATTATTCAAAACAGCACAAGGCTACAAGGAATCGGTTGAAAGGCTAGAGCTTGAACCGCTCTGCGAGGAAATCCTCTCATCGAAACTACCAAGCAAATTGTTTTAAACAGTCTCTTTTACTCTCAGTATGCTCAGTTTTATCATGTTATAAGACCGTCACTGGATGCAGAACTCTGAATTTCGATAAGTACAATTTTAGAACTGAATTTCTAGGTGTTCTAAAGTGGATAGTTGGCAAGAAACTCTTCTAGAAGAGGAGGGGGTAGAGGTAGGAGGGTGGTTGCGGAAATGCAACTAGACCAGAAAGTGTGATTTTTTTAACGGAACGGGAGTTATTTCATACAAACATAAATGTACTAAAGTGAACGTTGCATTGGTCAAACTAGAATTCCTCCTCCTCCTTCACTCTAAAAAAAAATGGTATTCACTCTTCTGTAGATATTCTGGTCATACGGAGGGTTGCAAAATGGCTGGCACTTGCATTCCTAATTTGTCATTGCGCATTTCAAATTCTGCGCATCCTATTGCGTGTATAATTAACATCGATGTACTTCTTCTACTTCATTAATAACTTTTGCTATATGAGGAAGTGTGATATTATTTCGCGTTTTCTCCTATATTATTTTAATGCATAACACATTGTTGCATTCATATATGACATTTAATGCCGAAATATATAATTATATGCACAGAATGCATAAAAATTTTATGCAGAAGTATATGTTGTTTGTTTCATTTTCTTTGCGAGTGCCATTTGAACATCGCGCCAATATTTTACTTTTTATCACTGCGTTAATTTGTTTTATTCATATCGTTCAATAATTCGGATTATCCGTTATTATTGAAGCATTGATAAGATTTCATTGAAATCTTAAAAATGTATATCCATTCTATTATTCGGCAAATTTTTCGATTTCCAAATTACTTCTCATTATCGTCGATTGCTTCGTTGTCATATATATGTGATTGTGATCAATTGCAGCTGTTTCGTTTCATTGCTAACTGATGTAATTTGAGGGTCGTAATATTGCATTCAGTGACCAAAAGAGACCATCTTATAATGAAGAGGATCCAATTGAAAATAGATTCTCAATTAAATATTTAGGCATTGTTTTTGTTCGTTTTTTTTTTTGGTTTTTTTGATAGCATTACTACGATGATCATAATGTAAAATTGAAGAATTTGCAATAGGCATTGGGTAGAGTGCTAAAAACTCATTAAATGACAAGCTTAAAAATTAAAGAAGTGACGGTCTAAAATCGCCAAATTTCCATTATTTACTTGGCAATTTATTTTCGATGCTACAACGCTTATTGAAATTTTTTTTTTTTTTTTTTTTTTTTTTGCAATTACTCGACGTTTCAGATGAATGTATTGCTTGCGTCGACAAATAAGCAAGTCTGCCTCACTTCATATGCAAATTTTTAATGAGTTTATTGATCGGTCTTTGTTTTCACTTATTGCTTTAATTGGTTGTGACTCTTAAGAGCTATTTGGAGCTATTTTATAGTTCCATTTGAGCACTTTTTGAGATCCACTTTACAAAAAAAAGCTGTTGAGCAGGACTTCGCCTACCAATGAAGTAGCTACCACGACTGCACTCACAGATGGCATTTTTACTGATATTTCTTGCTAATACATTCTAAGGCGACTAAAAGTATTAAAGGTAGTCTGCTGGTGGCTAATGGAAATGGTGATCATGCAAGCTCGATTGCTTCAGCAAGAAATTGAAGTTGAATAGCGTTGCTTATGATTTTATAATTTTGGCCGCTATTTCAGATGCTGTTGCTAAGGGAACACTTATGAGGTATTAAAATATCCACTGAAAACAATTTCTTTTTCTCCTTGTTTTTACGTTCCTCTATTTCCTGCGTTTAAAACAGTTTTTTTACCTCTTTTCCTTGTTTAAACATTTGCTGTAAATTTTTATGGCTGTTTATTGTCATGATCTTACGAGTGTGTGATATGTGTGTATGTCTGTTTCTTAACCAGCAAATTGCAATCTATATTTGCTCTGTAAGTGGTATGCAACGGATTTCCCTAGCTTAAATTTGCGCCGATTGACTACATTGGATTTGCGTATACTAATTTTAAATGCATGAGATGCTGATCAAAAACGAACCTATGGATGAGGATTTATGGGAGCGGTCGTTTTCTGCAGGAAAGCGAGCTTCTAGGCGTTTTTCCATCATTTCTCATTGGTCATAAGATCGGTTCGTGTGCTCGAGAAAAATCGCAAAGAAATGCATGTCGTGTGCCAAATCCCATAGCATATTTTTCCACTTGCTTTATTCTACTTGTTTTGTTTTTAATTGTGACTACGATGTGATCGCTTAGTGATGACATTATATATACGGGGTGCAACAAGATTATGCCATATCTGTGGACTAATTTCAGCCTGTTTTAGATCTTGAGAGCACATTGATGTGAATTTTTCTGCATATTTCACCTATTTGAAAATTCTCTAAAAATATTTTCCACGCCAAAAAAATGGGATTTCGCTGCAAGCTTATATAAATGAATAGTTGCAAACGCTTCCCTTGAAAATTTTCTAGATCATGCGAACCATTCATATTGGCGCGGTTCTATTGTTCGCAAAACTATGAAGAGTGTTGTTTTCGTTCACAATGCAGTTGCGAGTGGTTAAGAACGAAAATTTATTTGGGTAAGAGGTAGGTACCGATAATGAATTCATAGGGATTCCTAATCCCTTTTATTCCCTACTGCCAGCATTACATACTTCTTCAGTATAGCAAAGAACCAATTATGCTTTATTCATGAAAACAACCAATAATTGATGCAAATATGTATTAGTTCATTTGACGGGTATTGTAAATATATGGCAATGTATAGTTTTTTATGTCACTCTATTTATGTACGAATGAATAAATTATTTTTCAACTTGAATATTTTCTACGAATGCACTCTGAGTGTGATCAACGAATTGAATCGAATGCTATTTGTTGATTTCTGCAATGTGCTTATTTTCTCATACACTATATCTTCTCCACCATACAAGGGGAAGGGGGGAGGGGGGTAAACTAGAAATAAAGAATGCGTTTTATGACGGATGAAAATATGTCCGCAGGCTAAACCCAACCCCACAGTGTTTCTCTTTCGACACAAATACCCTGACTGGTATATCTACCATGCCTGGTGTGATTGAAAGTGAGCCCAAGTTAAAGACCAACTAAAGTTCGAAAGCAATTCTAGAGATTCCTTCCTCACCACTAATGCCTTTGAAAAATGTTATGCCTCTAAGGG
This sequence comes from Baylisascaris ailuri, assembly GCA_022845575.1. Lineage (NCBI taxonomy): Eukaryota > Metazoa > Nematoda > Chromadorea > Rhabditida > Ascarididae > Baylisascaris > Baylisascaris ailuri. The sequence goes on from JAAVTS010002764.1 coordinate 15,191, forward strand.
TTGGGATGTTACGAAGAAAAATTTCAATATGATGAGAGTAACGGATAAATCAACACTGATTTTTCTGGGTCGACGTTCACTGGAGAAAAGACACCAATCATAAGGACAAAAATGTGGAAGAGAAAAATGTACATACTTTCCGATCAAAAAACTTTTACCATTTTTCGTTGACATATCACTTATGTCATGCCTTCTGGAGGAAAAACGGTTAAGACCGATATGTTGAAAAATCGACCATTGACGACTCCTCTAAAAGAGTCTGATCAATGACCACATATGTCGAAGCTTGATGCTCAAGTTTATTGTTAGGATACAAACGTCTAAAATCATAAGATCACGACTGTTTCATTCATAGAGGCTTCAAAGGCGAAGATGTTTGCTCCATCCGCACAAACGTACCGACTCAACTTTTTTTTTTTTTTTTTTTAGCTCCATTACGTTCTTCACGACCGAATTTTTATCTTCTTCATGCCTGAACGTCGTATAAGCAAAAGATCTTTGCGTATTTTCAACTTCGATCAGAGTACTCCACTCATTGCTTAATCATTTTACCAAGCAAACACCGTAAGAGCTATGAATTGCGATCAGACGTGCTAGCATCTGCGATATGGTCGACGTACCAGTGTATACGTACCTTAGGTATAGCGGCGTAACCTCCTCTAATAGTAGTATAAACAAAAATTTCAAGTCTACTTCGATTGGTGGGGTATTAGGGCTTATAAATAGAGTGGCTTTGATATTCCAGAGGAAAATCTGAAACATGGGTATTATTACCTTATGGGCGACTGTCGGAATTTCATACACGAATTCATAAGCTGCTTTCAACGTTTGTTCCCAGTGGCAACTCTCGAAGATCGGTTTGGAAGACTGGTTTGCGACTAAGTTATGTGTTCCTTAATATCTGATTGATGGGCCTACCCGTGAAAATAGCTTTCTGAATTTGTTGCTTAGTATGGATGCCGCTTTAATAGGGAATCCCTTGAATTTTGGAACAAGTAATCATTGTGGTATTGGCATTGAAATTGTTGCGTGTCTTCGGCCAATTGTAGCAATCTGCAGTCATGACTGTGCTCATTGCAGTTGGGCTCATATCAATGAATGCCTGCTGGGATACAACTGGGATTCTTAATTCGGTTCATATCGTCGCTTAAAACATAGGTATGCTGTATTTCTGGATTCAGTGAACCGTAATATTGTCAAAGCTGTCCCCTGCGGAAAAAAAGGCTCTTTATTCTCTAATGCCTTCCTGTCTTCAGCGTGTTGCTTCGAAGCGATATTTTCTGTGGAAAGATCGACGAAAAGCAGTTAAAATAGCTGCATTTCGAAGATGCTCCAAAGATTACTGTTGCTCCAAAGACATGTAAGAAATGGGCGAAGAATCGTGAGAAACGCCTGATTTTTTCTGGTACCGTGGTGTATTCTTTAAATACATGAAAAATAAACTTACCTCACGTCACTACATTGGAACTGTTACCACTAACGACGGGCAGTCCCTCTCTGATGATTATGCAAAATCGAAGCTTTTCGCCTCATTCTTCGAGCAGGTTTTCATAACCGACAACGGCACCTTTCCCTCTTTCCCTAAATATATGCAGCATCATCCGGGTACCGTCAGGATAACCTAGATGTAGTCAAAGAGGCCATTTCCAAGCTTAGTGATAAAATGTCGCTAATAGCAGAGGGTATGCGCTCAAGATGCATGAAGAAAGCTGCGATAGGCCTTCGCCACCTCTTATGTCTTTTATTTATGCATGGCCTTGTATTGGGCACTGTTCCAAATGCTTGCAAAACTGCAACTATAGTACCCTTACCGGAAAAGCCCCATTAAACCGTGTCTCCAATTACCGTCCTATTAGTCTTGCGTCATCTTTTTTGCAAAGTGCTGAAAATTATTCTGAGAAGATCAATCGTAAATCATCTTAGCCTTTTTAACGCTATCAGTGATAACCAGTACGGCTTTCTTAAAGGAAAATCTACGCTTACACAACTCATCACTTCCTATTGTGACTGGTAACCGTTTCCAAACAGATGTGGTGTATATTGATTTTGTCAAGGCTTTTGACTTGGTGACCCACCCGAAATGGTTGCTTAAGCTGAAGGCGTATGGAATAGATGGGCGCTGTCGTAGCCTCGTTGAAGGATTTTTTTATATGGACGAAGCTTTAGAGTGAAAGTTGAGAATGCCTTGTCTTCGCTACATTCTGTGCTGAGTGGGGTGCCGCAGGGTAGCGTTCTAGGGCCTCTTCTATTTCTGCTTTATGTAAACGATCTTCCAAGGAACTTATTAAGCTGCTGCAAGCTTTATGCTGATGATGTGAAAATATACAGACTTATTATTGAACCCCAACTCGATTATAACATACTATTTCAGGACATGGTTTCATTAGAAAGTGGTCACAGTTATGGCAGCTCGACATATCCGCTGAGAAATGCTTTGTCTTGCACCTAAATTTCTTGAATGAATGTTGTCTGCGTTTATGTGGTCTCGATCTTTATAATCATTATGTTGAAGTTTCGCGGGGGGCTGCTTGTGTTTATTTTGGTCAGTTTTTCACGCTATACTAGGACTTCAACACAATATCGTTTGACGTTCATTGTGTTAATTTGGGGATGATATTGCTTTCTTTCGACAGCTCCCTCAGCTCCATCGGTAGATATCGCCTAGAAATCATGTTTTTCACTTCCCAAACTTCCCAAACCCATGTCGAATTTCTACGTTACTGATGGAAATTCGGTACGATCAATTTTTGCTAACTCGTTGTTGCACATTTTGAACATGACATTTGAATGGTCGGAGAGAGATTACGGCGCAACCACATTGACGCTTTTCCAGCGGATACGTGACGTTTCATCCCTTTCGCTTGAGCTCTTATGATTTTCATTTTATGCATACAATCCTGATCAGTGGAAGTAGGTCAGACAAAGGGTGCAACATAGGTATGACTAATATTTCAAACCGTCTGGTGAAATAGGATTCCGGTCAAGGACACTGAGAGGAAGGAGTGTTCTGGCAAATAGAGTGTACCCTCTCTTACTCAGATCAGTGTTTCAACCCGGAATGCCAACGTCCCATAAAGGCTGTGTTCGCTAATACCCATGCCATTGTGCAAATCCAACGTGTTTGTCAATATCTGAAGCATTCCTTAGAGTATGATCATATTTAATAAGCTGCGGCGGTATAATCTAAAAGTTGACTATTGTTGTGCATCACCCGAAGGAGAGTACGACTTGTGAGCTTCGGATCGTTAAGCCGAATCTCATTTTAGTTATCCCCAAACCTTGCTCTAATTTAATCACTTTGAATTACTCGTTTCAACCGCAAGATCATTTCTTGTAGGAATTCTAAGAAGATTCATTGTCGACGGATATAGGAATTTGATGCATAGGAATGTATTTTTTTTCTCTGCAACAACGACGATTCGTAAGTGGATTAAGAATGGATTTTTAGATGAGCAAAGAGTGAAGTGTTTATTTAGTTGTTTATTGGCAGACGTTCAATAGCAAACTATGGAGCGTCGTTCATGTGATGCATCATCAATCGTCGACGATGGTTATGGTGGTATGGAATTAGAAATCTACGATGCTATAGTTCATTTCAAAAAAACTGGAGAGTATCCACCTTTCGCTGATCAACGACTCAATCGCAATGCACATTTCCACTGGAGGTAATGAATGGTCCCATACTGTTATACTATGCTTTCAATTCCATTAGATAGATGTGTTTTTGGGGAAAATATTTTGATTCATCAAGCGTACTTAATAAAAACGAAATCGTATAAGGGGATGTAATGGCCATTGCCAAAAAGCTGCAATATAAGGAGCGGATCTCATACGAGGCAAAGGCATCAACATCAGTGCAGTGACTCCTGCATTCTCAGCACTATCTTTCTTCTGATGAGGGAGAGAGGAAGAATAGGAGCTTTGAAGTTGTGTTGAGTTCGGGCAGACAGATTTTAGAGGTTTGGAAGGGAGATTAATCTATCTCTATATAACGGTCACAACTTCGTTCTATCCGCATTCTTGTGCATGAAATGCGTCTTGATGATGCTTCTTTAAGCAGATGTGGTTTTCTCATTTGTATTCGCATTCAGGTTGCGTTGTCAGAACTTTGTGCTCGCAGACAACGATACACTTCTCTACTGTAATCCCAACTGTCAGGTTGATTCGGTCAGCGGTCCAAGGATTGTTGTCAAGAAAGGTGAGGCACGTGTGGCAGTTAAAATTGTTCACGAACGTATCGGACATGCAGGGCAAAAGCAAACGTACGTTTCTTTGTTTTCACAGATGTTTAAACTTCTAATGCTGCTTTGCATGAGATTGGCAAAGGTGGGTATATTTTCCAAACAGAATAGCCGAACCGAGCCAAGAAGATTTGTTAAGGAAACTAGACATTGCGCGGTATATAGTCCCAACAGGGACAGGGTGTGGAGGAGGGAGTAGGGGGATGGTTTTCGTAAAACCTTTTGCTTAAACTGAGAGCAAATGTAACAGCACTTGAGGTGTTTGCGTAAGACATCGCTTACTTAGCGGAATCAACCGCACTAATTTCCTTTTTAATTGTCACTGCGTTGATTTTACCCTCCAGTTTACGTGTCAACGTGTAAATCACCCTAACCGACCAAAAAATTCTCGTCAACTCTTTTATCACCGATTACTCGCTCTCGACGACCAACTTTTTATAAGAGGGAACCTGTTGTATACTCCGGAAACTGCACAATCCACACATTCTTTGAGCAAAAAAGGCACAGTCAACCGGAATGTTATTTTTCTTTACTTATTTGTGTTTTGGCCCCACTTGTTTTGTAAAACTATAGTTTTAAGTTCTGTTACAATTATCGTTCATCTGATTGCGTAAAATGAGTTCAAAAGGAAGCGAAGCATGGAGATGAGTGCCTGCAATCTTTTGTTTTATGTCTCTCAACTAGCCGCATTGTTTTTCCTCTCAATACTATGAACATCTCTTTAATAGTTTGTGGTTAATTTTGCAGTGTTGAAAGCGATATCTTATCCCCTTCGAGCTTATGCATGACCTAATGTTGAATTTGCTAAATCCCTCCAATTTTCGAGTTATTGTACTCTCAGATTTCAACCACCGAAGTAATCTAGACTTGACTCACAGAGGAGGTGAACCCGAAGTGCAGTCTCAGTAGCTGATTCTGCGCTGTAAACATGAATACTGTTTAAGGCATATGGCAGTCGCGAAGCGTTTATATTGGCGCAGTATACGACGTGATACAATTCGTTTCGTATTTGAATGTGAGATCTGTCAGAAAAAGAGAGCGATACGCAACAGAACAAAAGAGTCGCAAACATTACCAGATTCAGTCGGTTAGATTCAGATTCCGCTTTTTTTTGCAGTGTTCATTTATGACTTGTTCTCCATTATTGCTCCGGAGTTGGAATAGTATTTGTGATTTGAAACGTTGATTTCTTCCCCTCTTGAAAAGACGGTTATTCTTAATGCTCATAAAAATATCTGCAGTACATGTGAAGGTCTGCGAAACTGGTGATACATATCAATCACAGAGAGGAGGAAAGTCTGAAAGTTGCAAAGGACGCTGAATTTATCTTTGGAAGTTATTAGTGTCATATCACACGAAGACTGATCTCCTTTCGTTTTACCTATCACTAGTTTACTGTACTTTTCGCATGTCAAATTTGGAGTAGCAATTCATCGTATAGGCGATAACTTTTGCAAAGAAAATGAATTGATAGCTAAATAAGGGAATTATGACGTTTCATTTTTATAAATTTTTCTGCGAATTCACGAAGCATATTATGAGGGAGTTTTTGTTGCATGTTTTTATCTGTTTATATGCATGTTCTGCGCTCTCTGTTGATCTTGTAATTTCTAAAAAAATGAAATTCCAAGATTACTAAGATAAATTCAAGTACGCATTGACATACCGCTCGTTGTATTTCCGGCTTATGTAGGAACGATTAGAAAGCACCTCATCTTACAGTGGGCATAAATACCTCGAAGCGATATTCGTTACTTATTTATTGTGTTTTAATATCGATCGAAGAAAAAAGTTTCTAGTTACGAGAGAATCTATGTGCACTTTCGTATTGAATTTGCAGAACTTTATATGACATCGGATGCACCTCCACTTGATGCATCAGAAGCACTCGTTGCCGAAAGACTTCTTCTAAACGAACCGATCAACTACCTCGAGGCGATGGTCGATGATGTGAAAAATTTTCAGAGAATATCACAAAGACGGGTCAGTGCTTGTCGCTCATTTCTATTTTATTTTTTGGGAGCATGTTTACGAGTCGACGAATGGGCCTTTGCAGTTTGAAGGACTCCTCATTTCTCCACTGGTTATACCTCCTCTTTCATTCCCCGTTGATAGCGTTGGGCAGGTCTCATAGGGGCTTTTGAAACCATTCACTTTTCTCTTGTTTCCTTTTATCCTTGTCTGTTCTTTCCGCATGTTCGCCAAGGTTAGCACTGTTCTTTAGAAAAACTAAATAATAGAGCTTTTGAGTATTCACGTGCTAGTTTACGATCGGTTGCAACATTACCACTTCTAGTCTCATGACTATATCAAAGAGTTTCTGTTGTTCCCATTCTGCTCAAATCACTGATAACATAAGGCCACATTCCATTTTTGTTTCGGAGAAGGTATCAAATTTTTGTTGCATTAATGGACTGTTTTGCAAGATGTTCGTAAGTATGCATTCCGAAGGATGTGTTCAACGTTGCTACCTTGCAGTGCGATCGAAATTCATTGAAGAAGGTTGGAGAAAATTTTTGAACTCCATCGAAAAAAAGGCCCTTCTTGCTGGAGCTAAAAGATTTAAGAGATCACTGAGCGTTGATAAATTCTTCCTATCTATTTTTCAGTTGCAGTTAGCATTTATCAACATTCATCGAATCCTTTGATTTGTAAGAAGTCTTAATGGTAATACAACTACGGTTCACATCTCCCTTTCCCTCCTCTGCGATCAGTGCCATTAAAGCAACATAAATATGCTGATTTTCAGGTGTATGAATACGTTGAAGAGGATGATATAGATGAATTTGGTGAAGTGATGGAAGAATTGGACGAAGAATCCGTGGATGCTATTAATAATGAAGATTATATACAGTAAGAGCTTCTGATAAATTCGATTGATGGGATTAAATTTTTGCTCCGATAAAAAGAAGTGATAAAGGACGGATTTGATAAAATTGAAACCTCTGTGGATACCTCGCCGCTTACAGAATTTTTGGATTTCAATAGAATTTCTGAGAGAAATTTTTTAATTTTCCCTAAAGACTTTTCTGAGAAAACACATATTTGGCTGGTTTTTTCACATCTATGAATTTTTATAATTTTCTCTCTAAACCTCAAAAGTTTTTCTCTCAATATCTGATTTGATCACGTACTGCTGCAACATTTCCTCGAAATCATTTAAAGTGTTATCATTTATGTGGGAATCGGTGATTTACGTAAATGAACGATTGCATGAACAAATATCTAACGAGTTTATAACCATACGCACAAAAGTGACGGTTCTGCCGTATTAGAGGTAGCTATTCAGAAAACTTGCTGTAACGTTATTGAATATCTTTAGGGAAGAGCATTAAGATACTCGCTTCAATAAAGTCTCTCTATAGTTTTCTTTAAAATCTATTGCCCTAGGTAATGAAGTCTTCGTTTCATTGTGATTGATACCTCAACTTTTTTTTTTTGTTGAAAATGTATGTCGTTATTCGGTTGATTGTGATCCTGAAATTTTGTATGTCACGAAGTATGAAACATTTATTTATGAGGCCATATTTGAGCGATTATTCAAATACTTCAAATTAGAATTTCCTCATTCAATATTAGATAGATCAGGTTGGTTTCAATTCTCATCACTAAAGTTTGTTCTTTTTTGTTTTATAGCTAGCAGTAGTGCAATAGATGGGCTGCTGTTATTCTTTGAGGGGTCCCTGACAAATCATTTGATCATAAAAGGTGGCCAGTGGTGCGAGATGTATAAGTTTCGTTTATCCTGCAGATTAAATTTATGTTATATTTGTCCACGTTATGCACACTCAGAGGTGCGGAAGACTTGCCATGTTTGTTTACGTCGATAATAGCTTTAGTCGGCGCACATTTTGTAGAATTTATATCGAAGTTACTAGCAGATGACGAAAGAATGCTATACAGTTGCATCAGGTAACGGCAATCTAATGTCGATTCTTTTCGAACTCACACAGTGATATGTTTCACTTCAACGGTCACCGATTTTTGGGTTTTATCCAGCATATATGATCATACGTTCCCATTCGATGTTTCCAGTTTAGAGGCTATTATCTTATGGAGAGGTTTTCTAGCATGACACTGATTTCCTGTCGTTCTGAATTCGGGTGTTTTCTTTTATATGTGTTGAATTGTTAATTCAACGGGTTCTTTCTGCAGATGTGCATTCAACGCTGCTGTTGGTAAAGAGGCAGCAACACTCGAGCAGCGAGATGACGAAGCTATTGGTTCGTCTTTTTTTGGATCGTGTTCTCTTTTATATTTGAGTTTATCCAGGATAGGACCTATGCTTCCACTTCCTACTGCCCTAGTTTTAAGTCTTCAGTTGGCACTAACTACTCCGATGTTTCAGATGCCCATGTTATTTCATGTGTTCAGTTGGTAATCGCTAAGAGTCGCACACGACCTGCCGCACTGCTAGAGATGGAGTTGCCCGTACTTGCAGTTGAAGGGGATTACAAAATGTTTAGATGTTTAGGATTACAGAAAAAATGTACGTGGCGCCGTCCTCGATCCCTACGTAAGATATTCTTCCCTACAATTCGTAACCTTAACCTAATGCCCTACTAAATCAGTTTTTCTGTGGATGAGATGCCAAAATTAAATATAGAGCAGATAAGTTAGTATTTCAAATAATTATTGTTGACAATGCCATCGTCAGTTCTTTGTAGATCCAGCGAAAAGGACTCCATCACCTGCGCCGAAGAGGTATCGTTTGGCTGTCCCCATCGATAATCGTGTTGGGACTCATTTGCATCAGCCAGTGGTGAACGTGCCCAATCGCGTGATGAAACGGTCTGCCGCAGTCACTGGTATTATTTGAAATTTGCATTCCCGTCACTTTTATCATAATCGATGACCGATACCAAGCCGAAAATTTAGCCCGGCATCCAAGTTTTTGATCAAAATGAAAATGCTGAGGTTAGGGACGGCAAAACATATTCGAAATCATCATTACAGGACAGAAACTGAATTCCTCATTAAGGCCATTCTTCAACTCCTGATGATTCAAATTTTTGATTACGAGCACTTGTTATTTCCGGGCATTCCCAATAGTTATTAGAACCCTGAAGATGAATATCTTTTTTTTCAGCTACGCATATTTCCAGGGCCCCCAGTTTAATATAAACCACTTGTTAATACTGCCAGTCGGATTCACCTCGACTATGTCTTGGCTCGCGGTCAGAAGTTTTTGGTATTTGTTACATACGCATTTGTAAAGTGAAGAGTAACATCAAAGAAGGATAAAAGGCTAAGATTGGTCTATATATTGGTCTTTTCAAAATTGGTCATTCCATTTAATCCCAGTAGTTTTCCGTTTGAAGGTCGGCCATTTTCGCAGTGAGCAGAACCACTAAATGTTCTTGAATATTCGTTTTCAGCATATGAAATATGCCGTTAGGCAATATTTGGTGGAGGCATACATGGCAACCCATCCTCCATGTCAATTCGGAAGGAATCTCGCTCATATTCGTGATTGCCGGATGCAGTCTCCAAATTGCTAAATGTTGCGAGCAGAAAAATTTTACTTTGAAAATTAAAGGAATAGAGCGGAGAAAATGAAAGGGAAGGATCTCGTGCAGAATGGCTGCACGAAATAATTGAAAGCTGTGCGTGTATTTCCGTTCTCTTTAAGCACTTTTCCAAGTTTGAACGTGCAAGAAATTTTAATGACAATATCACATCTATGAGGTGCATGTATGTGTTTGATTGTCTTTTGATTGTTTGATTGTGTGCCATTTTCAACTTGGGAACTACCGAAGCTAACGAGCAAACTTCAGTTAGGAGAATTTCTTTCAGACTTTTTAAAGCCAGAAAATCTGTAGATGGTGGCTAAACTCCGAAGGGAATTCGCAGTCAAATATATGGTCATTTTTATTATGGAGCCTCACCATCGATGCATTGGATTCAACGCATCAATTGCTAATGTGAGTTTTCAGAGACCCATGGGACTTCAAGTGAAACCTTGACTATGCAAAGGCACAACGGTGTAGACGACGCAGTTGACGTTGATGGAGTCCCAATTGCTCAAAGAGAAGTTCACACGGTACCTCGCAGCAATGCCAGGTCGCCTGTTGACTCACCTGTTAAGGTGCACTCAAGTGGAGATGAAACTACCGGTAACCGATGTTCACTTT
>JAAVTS010002765.1:4449-25545 GCA_022845575.1 Baylisascaris ailuri
GGGAGAGGGAAGGAGAGAGAGGGAGAGAGAGATTTAATATTACTGCTATATAATTAAAAATGTCAATAACTATTCACAAAAATGCCCTCTAAAAATTGTTAGAAAATTATAGTAATTTTAAAGCATGACTAAGTTTCCGCTGTTTTCCTCCCCGCTCGAATAAGATAATAAAGTAAGTAAATGAGTAAAATGCGATCTGTTAGAGTACCGGAATTTTTGGTATACGAATTTTACAGCCTAATTGTATTTGCTATAGTTTAAGCATTAAAAATATAGGTTAATTACTGTTCTCGTTGGCGGCTTCTTTTATTCATCTTTTTACTTTTCATTGAAGAAAGCATAAATCATCTTCATTAGCATTTCTTTGAATGAATTTAGGGTTTCGGCCTAATCACTCCAAAAGGAGATACGCCTATAATCAAGGAGCGATCATTTTTCTGGCGTTACGTGAGAAATGGTCAAATAGTCACCACTCATTATATGGACTTTCAAAGCAATGCTTTAGTTAGTATTATTAAATTGAATTATTCATAAATATTTCTTTGAAGATAAGCACTAAGGTAGCCAAAAATCAGAGAAAAGTTTGTTTTATGTTATAATATATTTTACAGAATTTATTATTCGTTAGATCGATAGATGATCTTCAACATTTGAATATTATAGAATGTGAAATTTCTTATAGATAAAAATTTGATAATTTTTTAAAAAAAATTTTGAATTTCCGAATTTGAATTTTCTCCGAAAAATTTGAGAACTTCAAAAACATAAGCTTCAATAACTAAAAAACCGAAGTTCAAGATGTAGTCAAGATGTAGTCTGAAAAGCCTCAAATTTCAAGTACCTCGAAGTTCAAAAATTCGGTTGAGGGATTTGGCTTTTCTCTATGTCTAACTGCAAATTAAGTCCATCGTTGATCAAACTCTTAAAATTCGTAGTCGTTTTATAGCAGATACTGTGCTATGGGACCAAGTTGAAATAAATATAGGAGCAATGAAGTAAGGGTAAATAAGCCGCTCTTCGAACGGCACGGATGACTGATCAAGGGCAGTAGATGCAGCTTCGTATGTTACGTGCCACTTTATAAAAAAGAGGAAAAAAAGCAAACTGTTTATGACAGATGGTGAAATCTTTGCGGCTGTTACTTAACACCATCATCCACTTCCGGCTAAGTGCACGTGGAATGTTTGAAGCGATATTTCATAGTTTTTTTTTTTTTTTTTGTTATTCGCGTGTAATTTCAGCAATTCGCACGAATACATTTCGGTTGCGATCAACTCGAAGGAATTGAGGCCGAAGACGAAAAGAAAACTCATTTAAGTGAATATATTTATGGAGTAAGTAAACTTTATAGAAAAAAAAATCTATAGCTAATGTTGCATTAATGGCTAAATCAATATGAAATACTCAAAGCATAATACACTCAGTGAGTATTCGTAAAATATTAAGCGGAAAGCATAGGTCTTAGAAAAAAATTTTAGTAAAATTTTCCAATTTGTTGTAAATTCCACTGGGTGATTCATCGAATTTGATCTGTTGAGCTTTTAATTTAATAAAAAAAAAATTTTTTTTTTGAAAGAACTTTCCACTCACGACTTCTCGTGCAAAACAAAAATTCATGAGTACTGACTGGTATTTTGAATATTGGTAAAAGCGATGAACCGAAACAACGACAACGATCAGTTTTAAGGGTTCAAAATGTGTAAATTATACCTTTGAATGTTTGTTGTGATAGCTTTTTCGATTCGCTTAAAATCGTGACAGATAAACAGATAGACAAAACATACATGTGCATACATTAGTCTAACGTTGTCACAACAAAATTTTCAAAAAATTTTGCTGAAAATACATTTAAAGAAAAACAACTTTAAAGAAATCATTTAGAGAAATATATGAGGTAATAGCATAGCATTTATTCATTCTATTTTTCTCATCTAAACTTATTGAATAATCAGATTTTCTAAATTTCCATTTTCGAAAGATTGAAAAATTTCCATTCTAAAATATTTCCACTTCAAATTATTACAAAAAGTTTATATATTCTCAAGCTTGAAAGATTTGAATATTTCTTTTGCTCCAATTAAAAAAAAAACTTGCTGGATTCTTAGATTTGCAACGACTCAAATTCAGTCTACTAAACAGCAATTAGAGATTCTTATGTAATGATCGAATCAATTAGAGGAAAAGTATTAAATACTGATTTCCATATTAAATTCTTACTGATAAATATCATCAAGAAACTGAATGCAACTATGAAATTGAGCGTTACTAGCAGCTAGTAGAGATACTTGATATATATTTAAAGGGTTTAAGTTTTTATGGATTTTCAAATTTCAAATTAAACTTCTAAAACGATGATCAAAGACCATCGAGCTAATTCAAACGATGCGCTTTTGTTTAGCAATGTGCCCGCCATAAATTTAAATTTTTATTTGCATCGTACCGAAGAGCACATAGAAAACTCTACTAAGAAAATCATCTTAATAAAAATCATTATCAACGATAAATAAGATGCAATAAAGACTAGGTGATGAAAAAAAAAGAAGGAGAATTTAGGTGTATAGGTGAATTGTGTAGAGATGATATTGAGGTGTTGAAGAAATTTCAGAGATTTACCTATATCAATGCAACATTTATTGAATTGTTCCATTAAACAAATAAATCTAATATCCAATAAAATAGAAAAATTTATTTAATTTTATTATTATTTTTTCAATGAATAAAAAAATAATCAGAACGAATTAATGACACCTGTGCTTGCTAATGGCAAAAATTTCTTCACACGAATATCGGCCTCAATCCTTGAATCGACTATGCTTGGCAATATGTAAGTATGATAACTAATTCATTTTTGAGAGCTATTGTATAGATGTAATGTTGTGCAAAGATCTTACGATAATTTCTGTGCACAAAAGAGCAATTTCTTCAGGAAAAAAACCTCTAGGTATTCCACAGGTAAAATATGGGAAATTATTGATGGGAAATATATGTGGGAAATCTTCAATATTCCATACAATGATGTGAAAATCTAATAGTAGAGTTAATTAAAAATTGATTGAATATATCATAATGAATTAAAATCTTTCCATCTGATTTCTTTTAAAGAGAAACAAATAACACCTTAAAATGAACTAGGTTCATTTAGAAAGGTAAAAATTAATATTCGACTGCAACAATAAGTTAATTTAATATGTCTTGATGTGGATAACTGAATACGTTAATATTGATATGTTGAGATGAAGAAGAAATAAAAGAGGATAACAAAAATTACGCTAAATTATTAGAGATCGTCCCACAAATTTTCCTTAATAATTCAGAAAAAAGAGAATTCATTTTCAAAGTTTACACCATATTCACCTCCAGAAACTTTATCTTACCACATTGAAGCGTGTATATGTTAGAGTTTTCCGCTTTTAATCCTTTCTATATCTATGTTATTTTGTTATTCTGAACGTTTTTTTCCCGATATTCTCTGAAGTTTTTCTATTACAAAATGAAGGGTTTTTTCCAAAATTTTTCAGTCTCTTTTCCCACGCCAAATTTCGTAATATCAAAGCGCTTAGCGATTTTTTACCTCAGTTTTACTACATGGATATGCGTTACGCTTAGCAGGTTGTTTCACTGCATAACGAGAGTTCATTTTTGAGAACTTAAGTGCTCCACTATTATTTGTAATTTTTCAAATTTTGAGCCTGTATTAAGAGAAAAATGAGAGGAATCGGTGAGAAACATCGGCTAAATATGTTTATAAAACAATAAATAGCAGATTATTAGTTGAAAAATAATGCAATGTGCTTAGATCGTGGTATAAAACGAATTCGAGCTATGTGGATGCGGAGATGCTGGCCTATTGGTATGGATATAAATGGGGCTGCGAATTCGTGCAGGAGAGCTGCTTCAGTTATATTGCAACAATGAGTGGTCATAGGTGGTTGGTTCAATCTTCGAGAGATTGCTTTGAAAGTGCTCTTCAGGTGGACATAAACGGTGCAGTGAGATTAATTGAAATGTTTTGGTGAAGGGGGCTCTCCGTGTTCGATTCGTAAACTTTAATACTAAAGGAATCCTACTTCCTCTAAAGTATAGATCCAATAGGACCTATGAATTCTCAGCGGTTAGCAAATTTTACATTTAACGATATAACATTTGTTATTAACGATATCAAACATGTTTTTATAACACATTTGTTTATTAAATGTAATACAGCACGTTCTGATGACAGAAAAAATCTTGCAACTGCATATTTCTTTGTTAGGCGTGTGACGCTTGTTGTGAGCCAACTATGCAACGGTGTTCCAAAGTAAGAAAAAAAAACGAAAAACTGATATGGAACTTGAACCAAAGGTTGTTCATATCTCGAGCTCCTTTTTACTTAGTGAACCATCTAACACAGCTAACCGACTGTCATAATTTCAAGACACATTGTTCATTTTACTCTTTCTTTTGCACCTCTAGAGCACTATGACCAACAATGGCGAATTATTTATTTGCTCTAAGATAAATCAAATTTTTAACTTCAATGCTTTATATATGCCATCAATAGTAGGTTAAAAATTAGAAGGATTTGATAAAAAGTATAACAAATCAGTGTCAAAAATTGAGACGGACTTCAGTGTTAGACATGCCTCCGTTTATTGTCAATAAATTGAGGTTCGGTCAGAGGAATTTCACATTCGTTTCTCTCTTCTTCCGGATGAATTCTTTAGAGAAAAAAAATTTGAAAGAAGAAACCAATTATTTTGCTTACAACTTTTCCTGATTCGCCTAAAAGCTTTTCTTGATTTGATTTTCAAAATTGTTGATTTGCTTTCCCAAATAGTAACCCATAAAATGTTGAATTGCATTGTTCCTATTCGAGAATATGTTTGAGTGGATATATATGAACAAAATTCTGCAGAGGTATAAACCATAACACTGTTATCACCTTATAGGAAAGGTCTTGCATTTCCATTTTGTGGACAAGAAAATCTCCTCACTACGATGCGTTCTCTTCTCTTGCGACAACCACATCCATCTTATGTAAGCTCGATTTTTTTTTTAAAATTAAATCCTGAAAATTTGCAAATTTAATTAAATCTTCTGCCTCATTACAAATGCAATGTGGGCAATAAAATATTTTAAGAATATATTCACAGCCTTTGGAAACTAACGATGAATTTTTGATGAATAGAAAAGAGGGGGACAACTCGTCTTTAGTCAAGGCTACATAAGAGATTGAAGCGCCCACCATTGATGTCTTAAATATCCATTGAAAAAAACCATTACTTTTACTTCTGGAATTGCCTAATAGTAGAACGAAATACTGCATCAATGAATTGCAAATCAAAATTGAAATTTAGTAGAACATTTTTCCAAAAATTTTTTCATTTCCTATGCAGAACAGTGACAAAAGTTTGAAGCAAAATGGATGAAAATCTGCTTTAACTTGAAAAAAAATTTTCTTCCGCCTAATCTCTACTGCATACATCAAAAAATGAACAAAATCCCAGCAAAGTTATTTCTTTGCTTAGCAATTGCCTCTACGAATCTTCAGGTTTCAATTCGCGTCAAAAGGGAACAGAAACTCATAAAATATAAAACTGTGAATTCAATTTCATCTGTATTAGAGGCTTTTGTTCGATATTTAATATTTATTAAAGGATGTATGCTTATCGAATGGAACGTCGGAGAAACGAATCAGTGTTCATTGTAATTTACTAACGAAAGTTCGTTTCAAAAAATCGCCGATTGGACTAACGGTACTCTTATTTCTATCAGTACTTCTTTTTTTATTTCAACACTGCTGCAAAATTTTTAACTTCCGTCGACCAGGAAGCGTCGAAAATTGTGAGGCACGGATATTTTACTGATAAAGTTTCGAGAGTATTGTAATTGTGTATTAGTAATTAAACTCGTTACATTTTTTTGGTGAAATTCGATGCTAGTTTGGCTCAGATTTCATTTTTATCAAGTGTTTAGCAGTAATCGAGAATATTTCCCGCTGAGAAGATCCAATGCTATATCATTCGCTTAGAAGTGATCATAGTAATGTAAATGTTCAGATCATTTGCGTAGATCGGAAGTGAGCCACAAACAAAGTCCTCATCTGTTGCCAAACAATGAGTTTTGCTAAATAAAAAAAATTCTCTCTATTTTGTAAAGGTATGAAAGAAAACCAGTTGTACATTCTCATCGCCCTAAACTAATAAATGTTTGATTACAATGCGCTTGTACCTATTCTCCCCTATCAATAAAACCTGGGCAGCATATTCCTAAATCACTCAAATAATTCAACGGTGGGATTAAAGAGGTGCGGAATACCTCTTACATGGAATCCAGTACTATGATGAAACATTAGGCTCAATAACACCCACTTCCTAATAATATATAAGAATTAATAACATTGCTTCAAGTAATTGCCTGATAGAAACTCAGTTAATCATTCCGTTGAACAAATTAATATTACATAAAAAATCGAAACCAATAGACTGTAGTGCATTTATTATCACTTCATTGTGGTTGTTTCCGCTGAATTTATGTGAGACGAGAAGATAGGAACCAAGAGAACGGTCAGAAGTTTTATAAGTGGGCAAAAATTTATGTCAGAGGTGAATATTTTCCGGGAAAATTTCATTGCTAAAAATGTGCAACGGTTTTATTACTTATTAAAGTTGCATTTCTTATGCGTTGCATTAATTATATTCAATGTTGCTCATTTGTATTTTTAAAATACCCAATTCATAGATCTCTCCATCATTGCTGAGGCAATTAACGAAGGCAAATAATTTTTTATCATAATTTATATATGTTGAAAAAACTGTGCAAGCGTCAATCACTCTTGATGATATGCAAATATGCGAAAAGAATACACCTATCAAGTTCATTTCTTTGCTACTGTAGAATTGATGTCAATAAATTTCAGGCATTACCGCTTACACATCAATTCGGTAGATTACAGTTTCCATGGATGAAATTTTATGGTTCAGAAGATGTTAATCGATATTGTCCATTTTTATTGGTATGTATTTATCATTCACATTGATCCAGCAACGGAAACAGCTAATGCTTTCTCTCAGATGAGGCAAGAAAAGGGAATCTGCTATTTATTCAAATATGAAAATAGAATTGAAGATTTTGGTAAATCAATACTCATTGCTTATTATTAAGGATTATTGCTATTTTTAAGTTATAGGTTTCACGCCACAGGTGAATGAGATTAACACTTGAAAAATCATCCGGAAAAATATACACATCCATCTTCCGTTATAAATACACACAAATCGACTAGCAGCAGTGTTCATTTACTTCATGCCTAAAGGCATTTTACTGGCCACCGAATAAGAAAACTACATAAATAAATTTTGTCGGAAGAGCTAGGGAAAGTGTAGACCGGATTGTAGTAATCTCATGATAGGCGACAATAGATGAATCTTCGCTTCTAAATATTCGTATCGGTTTCGTCAAACATGTGAACCGGAAGCAAAAATGCACAATTTATTAACGGAATTACAGGAAGTTATCAATGATCGGATGCCAGATTTGCCGGAAAATGCTGTAGTTGTTGATTGTTCGACAATGAAAGTGAAATCAGAGAACTATCTCCCAACTACTATAGTTAATAACAATTATTTTTGGATGCCGAATAGTATATTCTGATTTACCTATGGAATATTTTTGCGAAATTTATGTTTAATTCTGTGGAGTTGTCCTTATCATTTACATATCGTGCAACAAATATATTTTTTTTTTAAGTTCTCTAATTTGTATTTTAATATCGAAAATATATGTGAAATGAAGCGATCCTTAACAATAAATATCGATAAAAATGAGAAAACAAATGAAACTTTTGCCATTCTGATATCCACGACCAACAATAAGCACTTCAATGACTGCAGGTGATTAAAAAATGATTTATTTTGCAGCAATTTTTTGTTTTTTGTTTTTTTTTGTTAAAAACATGATCATCAGCATCTAATCTCGAGGCTAAAATTAGCTCTCATGCGTAAATTTGATTTATTCTCCATAGAACTTAGAGAAAATTTTACAGAAAACGATTGGACGAATCGATTCGATTATCTGCAATTCACTTCATCCATATTCCCTTTAAAAAAATTGTGTTGAGGATGTAAATTTAGGATAGAAACATCAGTCGATAGATTAGGTGAATCAAATTTGTTCGGCTGTAATGACTTTTTTATGCAAGCATTACGACTTTCAACAACTTCCGCCTCTCTTTACAAAATGCATCGAATAGCTCCACCTATTATAGTTCCGTCGTTTACTTCAATGCACCATTTTTTATTCGTATTATTTCCTTGTTTTATTCCACTGGATGGCAGAAATTCACTTGTCCGTTATATGTGTTGACCAAGTGAACAAACATTAATGATTCAATCATTGTAGGAAAAAAAGACTGTATTTGAGCGGAGATGCACCTCATATTCCAAACATTTTCGCAAAACTATGACTCTAAAACACTTCATTGCAATGTCGTATCAATGCGTTTGCATAAGGTTTGTACGAGTGGACGACACTGTTCTGCATATTTTTTTCTGTTTCCTATTCGTAACTTGTGAAATCAATTGGGAAAATAGGCGGAATACGGTGAGTACCATGTGCCAACTCCTTTGTCGTATTTTTCCGCTCTTGCATATTTTTGGTGACCAGGTAGATTGACGTTATATTGACACGTATTAAATATATATGAAAATGCCCTCGATGCAAATCGCTAATTTCCAAACAGAATAACGCCCTTTACATGTTCATATTAATAAGCTAAAACTTTGCTTAATCAGCAGTTAATATTACCAGGAAAGCTGTCTAAAATTTGTCCTCTTCGTGACTTCCCCTTGAAGACGCTTATTAACTAAACGTTGAGTTCCTACGAGATCGCACTTTGTCATTATATTTCGTTGAAAGTCCAAGTCTTACTACTTGCGGGTGCTACTCCATAGCTTTATTCAAAGCACTTCTTGATGGGTAAATGAAGTGAAATTTATACTGGTAATATTTTGCAAATTGCTTAGAAATTTTGATTTATTCTCCTTGAAAAAAAAAAAAAAGATATTGTTTGAAAATTTTTTCAAATAGGAACATAATCAAACTGGAAAGTCTAGATTCGAAAAATGTCTCCGGTAGCAGAAAAATTCAAAAAAAAAAGATATATTAAATTGCGACAAATAAAACGTTCAAAATAATTGTTCTAATTTCCCTAAAATACATGACGAAGAGAATTCTTGATCGCATATTTGTTCGTTGAAGAAGAGAAAAGCATTTTTCCCACTTCAGATTTGCTACTTCTTGAAATTTGAGCAAATTGTGCATAATATGCTGCTATATTTATGCGGCATAAATGTGTATATTTTAAAATTTAACATCTTTCTGTTGTCTAATGGCATAATGGTGGAGGTTATATACGTTCGTTAGTTTTATTAATGCTCTAAAAGTAGTAACGATTCACAAAAAAATTTCTTTACCAATATAGAATTTTGCAAAGATTTGCTAGAGATCTTTAGAGTAAAGATAATATTTTGCTATCGATTTCTCAAACATAGATAACTGCGAAAATTTTCTCGGAAGGATGTATACCGTGCAGGTAAATATTGACAGCTATAACCGAAAAACTGCCATTATCTATAACGCTATTGTGATGATGATGTATATACATTAGTATTAAAATGCTATGTCCTAAATGGGAGATAATACAGCATTACAATTGATATCGAGATGAGGTGATCGAATGATAAATGGTGAAACAGGTGAAGCACATTGAAAAGGTTGACAATTTGTTTACCGTAATTGAATTACATATATGGTCAGGTATACCGTAATCGAATTACATATATGGTCAGGTAATTTATCCAATTCTTATATCAAATTAAGTTATAGTATGACAGATATTGAGAAATTTCGAAATGAATTGCATTTTACAAATGCTGATTTTTTGAAGTTATTGAGGAATTTTACGCTTTTACACTTCTTTTCAAGCGTTCCACTCTCTTTCGTTGAATGACGTCATCGTATTCCTTGAGGAAATTCATCACTTGTAAATCTTTCGTTAAGAGATCATCACTCATCAATATTTCGATCACCATACGAAATATGAATAGATATTGCTGCAATTTTTTCCCGATATTTAGAGGTCAATGCAACAAGGAGCACATAACAAAGCAGCGGTCTCACCTGAAATTGGGGGAGGTGGGGGAGGGGGGGGGGGGGGGGGGAGGAATGGGAAAGCTTGAGGTCAAAATTTCAGATCCCAATCCAATCTAGCGACCGCAGAAAAACGCTCCAAACGTTCTATGAGGAAGACAGGGAAGTAGCGTATTTGTTGGATGCTACAAAAGCTCCTAGATCTGAACGACATTTTCTACATTTGAATGCATCTGAAAATTGGCACTTTGTCGACGTTGCGCTTATATGTAGGTGCACCATGTCTGCGCGTATAATCGAGTCTGTTTGTCTATGCACTGAAGCGAGAGCCATAAAATTTAGTGGCAATATAAATTGTAATATTATCATCATCAGCTCTTTTATGAAACTATTAACTTCAAAAAGATTTACATTTCTACTTTATTACACTAAGTATTTGTATTTTCTAATCGAGTGGTTACTTTCTATGGGAAAATTGAATGAGCGATTTGAGGCAGCTGAAATATAAACGAAAATTTATGCATATTTTACTATTCATTGTCAATTTAAGGAATTAGCTGAAATAATTAGTGGGATTGCGAAACATCCAATTTATGCTAGCAATCTTGGCATAATCGTTAGTTGACACTTCGTTTGAAGCATATTCAAATTCCTAAACTCTCTTGTGAACCGTGCTAAGCACCCGTTGAATGTGAAGATACTTTAGAATTTTTTTTTTTTCGAACGACCACGTTATTCTAGATATACAACGCCGGTAAAGTTAATCGTTAAAGACGAATAATGATTAAAGGGGGGAGGGAATGGGGAGGAGAGAGAACCACATAGACAGAAACAGGTGCAAAAGAGCGCTTTCATGATTGCCTAAGAATTTGGGTTATCGTCGCTCATTCTTCCAAAAAAATTTTTACACAAGTCGTTCCAACCGGATAGTTGTTCATCAACAAAGCTACGAATAAGACAACAGTTAAAAAAATCTATGAAGCGAAATTTCTCATCGATGGAAAATTAAAGAAAATAATACACCTGAAAAATATCGCTAGAAATACCTGATCATTTTGAATGGCACCCATTCGTTGTTCTCTGAGTGCTTTTGCAAGATCACATATGGAAGTCACCTTTTTTCTCTTTAATCTTGATATGGCCATTTCCATTGCAACAAATGTTCCGGTTCTATAAGAAATTTACTTAATTTCTATAAGAAATTTCATTGAAAAACATGATTTAGGAATTCTATGCATCAAAATATTCGAAAATTTTCTCTCTACTCTGAGGAAAAATTTCATTTCATCTCGATTTATTCACCATTTTCCTTTGAGAGAAATCTTAAGGTAAACGTGTTGAAATGATTCGTTGTACTGAGCAGAAGAAGAAACATAATTGCTGTACGCTGCTTATGGTGATAAAAATTTAAATGTTATAAATCACCTAAATTTTATGAATATTATATCTATATAGCCACAGCGGAAGTTGTATTGTTCTCAAATACCAGGTGGTGTTAACATTAGTGAAAATTTGGTTAATAATTTCTGAGCATAGTGATAGAGTTGTCTTTTTGTTTTCGAAATGCGTTATTAATAAGTACATTTATTCCTGAAAAATATCTCCAAGAAGGAAAGAACCCTATTTTGTTTTGTTTTACTCTTTTGTATAGGTTTCATGCATGGATATAGGCTTACAAGCTAAGTTTTGAAGAAAAATTTGCATAAACAACAAAACACGAAATTTTTTTATTGGCGCTCTTTGAATGAAGTGATTTCTAGCCTCAAAACGAATCTTTCCTAAGACTAAAAGATGGCGCCAACGTAACTATGAATTTATTGAGATAGCACTTACTTTTACAAAATAATGAATAAAATTTATCTCGATAAAGGATTACCGAAAAATGAGAATTTCGATATTTCGAAAAAAACTCAACCGATGGCAATATAGGTATAATTAATTCATATTTTCAAAAAAAAATTGTTTAAATTCAATTTAAGTGAGAAAATAAAAATCAGATTCATTAATAATACCTTCCAATACCAGCACTACAATGTACGACGATTGGTTTCTTTTCATAGTGTTTATGTACAATATTGCGTACTTCTTTGCATACTGCTGGTGATTCAGCAACACAATGATCTGGCCAACCCGAATAAAGTATATGTATCACCTATAGAAAACATTTTTCCTCAACATAAGAATTCATTGAAAAAATTCATAGAAAAAAATCATAAAAGACTGTATAATATAAATGTAAATCCATATTGTAAGGAATCATCGAGAAACCCTCATAGATCACAAAGCGATTTGTTGACTCAACGGGAATTACTTTGCAACATCACAAAGTGCAGCATTGCATTTTTATGCATTCTGCAGCAAAATGCAGTTGATTAAAGCTATACGAAATGCAAAATATAGCTGAAGCAAGGTGCAATTTATGCAGACAAGATGATATTAGTACAATAATAATGCTTGCTTTTTCCATTTTCCTAAATTTTCCAATGAGACGTTATCTGCTCATTCAATTTTCATAACACATTATGCTCTTTTTGGTTAGCCTAATCGCTACTCCCATTAGCCCTTTCTCCTACCTCTTCCTCCAGTTTCTCCAAGAAATCTACTTCTGCTTTTTTTTTCTAAATTGAAAACGCAAAATCAATCCACATTCCAAGTTTGTTAATAAAGTAGGTATGGAGGTTTTATTCACAAATCACACCGAAGTTTTCATTGTATTCTATTCATAAATGTTTATTTGTACTGCTTACCTCATGTGTCACTGAACCGTATGTGGCTTGAATTTTAGTACGTGTCACTTTTTTAAGACCGATCACATTTGAGGGTTTCTCCAATACTTTAACATTTACTACGCCATAGCCTTTCATTGTTGAGTCGTTAGGGAAATATTCGGCTGACTGCTCTTTACCATTTTCAACCGATTGACATAGTTGTAGTATTACCTTAAAGACCATAACTATATCCTGTTAGGTATAGTGGTTGAGAAAATAAATTTTTTATTTTTTATTTTTCAAAAAATTTGAAGTGAGGAAGAAACAATAAAAGAGACACACAAATTGAGCAGAGATTTTCGATCTTTTAAATTCTAAAATAAGAATTGTAATTTATATGCTTAAAAATTTCGTAGCATATATAAGATATGCGAACTTCCGACGAATTATAGAAAAAAAAAAGATTCGTTTTATTTCGATTTACTCTTTAAAATTTATCATCGAAAGTGAAAAATTTTAACAGATGATAATCTTACCATATCGCTTGAAGGAAAATTCGTTTAGATATTTGTAGGTTAACTGTTATAATAATTCATTATGATTTTATAGTATTAATTCACCTCTTAAACAATAATCTTTTCCTCTATCAATAAAGAAAGAGAATATGAAAAAAAAAAAGGTTGTTGAATCGACCTTTGACTGTTCTTGAATGATCATAATCCAAAAATTTTGCACAGTATTTGGCAATGGTCCTTGTGCACAAATATAGGTCACATCGTTATCAACTTGAACATATGATGCATGAATGTAATCGTCATCTGAAATCGCCTATCGGAATGTTTTAGTCAAAATTCTTTATTAATGAATAGAATTTACAACATCTATGTCCCTTCCACAGGTATAATGAAGCGTCGGCTTAAATTCATCACCACTTGAAATATTTGCATAACATTTTGAAACAAACGACTTCTATCACTTATAAAAAGGAGACAGCACCGCATTTGATTGCGAGATAATTACTAGTTAGTCAGTAGACTACTTATCGAACGATACTCCGTCAATGCCGGTTCAACAATTTAAACGGATCGTGGCTATCATGAAAACCGGAAGAAATCAGATAAGGAGATACGCAAACACAGGTATTTTTATGATGGCATTATTCCGGATCCTGAAATAGTGTCAGGTTAATTATTTCATCATAATTTCATTCTGGTAGTCAACGATTGAATTAAAAGATATTAAATTCTTAATATTGCTATATCCTGAGCAAAAACATTCGAAAGGTGAAACTATAGGTCGTCAGCGTTCCCTAATAAAATTGTGAAATATGTTTGCTGACGTTGGCCATGAAACAACGTTTGAAATCAACAATAAAACATCACATACTATCGGGAGATTTCTTTATAATGACTCGTGTTTTATCCAATAAACGAATATCCTCATATCTAAATAAAAATACTCTTGTTAATATTATTCTTATTTATTTTCGGTTTCATAACTATCAAAATGATTAGATGAGTAGAGCAGTATGAAAAGTTTATTATTTTGCTCGATCTCTTAACGACTATTGATTGCAACGGTACTCTATTTGTACATAGATGCATCAATATGCAATTTACACATTGAAACAATCCACAATAAATAGCCTATGCGACAAGTTGCTCAAGATTCCCGCTATATTTGCTCCCGAATAGGCGCATAGTACCGTCCACCTTTCATTCACCTGGAAGCTTTTTTACCTAATATATTAAATCTGCTTTTCGTAATATGATAATACGACTACAACGAAGTCTCGAATCTCGATCACTTACGATCCGGGCGATGTTATATATCCATAATGGTATCGCACAAATTTTCAAATCTCATTCTGTCTTTTCTTCTTTCTATCTATTGCAATTTTCATTTCTATATCCATTCTCATCAGGAAGCTGTTCGCCAAAGCTTTTCATTAACATTTTTGCTAGTAAAAAAAATTCACATCCAATATCAAAAACATAATAAAGAATAGTGTAGCAAAATAAAATATTGCTTATCTTAAATATTTTCTATTAAATATTAAATATATTAAATATTTGAATAATAAATATAACAAAAGCGATATTTTCTAATACATATCGTTGTGTCAAGCACTTCATCTGAGAAAATAAACGAAATGATAGTTGACAAATTCTCGAGTTATGCAAAATTGCCTAATCGATGCCAAAGTTTAAGTGCTGACCGATTTTTCTCGAAGTTCTTATCGTCTTCCCATGCTGACTGTGCGCCAATCGGAACGAAACCTTTCACTTCATGTACAAATTCTTTACGAATACCTCGTACTCCTAATTCAGCTATATTGCATATCCATTGCTCAATGGGATTTGAGCTTTGATGAGTTGATGACGAACTCTCCTGCAAACAAATAAAATTAATAATGAGTAATCTTAACTATTCGATATCCTGAAATAGAATATCGTGATTCCTTTTCTTATCTCTGGAAGTTTTATATTCAAGGAGATTTTCTTTTCAAGGGGTATTATCCAATTTATTGATGTTTAGAAAATTATATTCTCTTCGAGAGAGGTGTTTTTTCAAAGGAAAACAAAGACTAAACTTGGTGTGATTGTCAGCCAGTACCACGTGCAGCGAAGTATTTCCGCACAGATCTTACAAAGCTGAATAAACCAGCTCTTGGATCCCTCTATTTTTCACTCCCTTCCCCATCTGCTCTCTTGCCCACCCCCGTCAAGGCGCTGACAAGTATCTTCGTTATAATAAACAGTTATTGCTTATCGCAGGTTAAAGGCGAGATGAACTATCTGCAGATTCCAGCAATTTTGTGTTGGGTACAAGCAAGTTGTTTAATGCATACCATGGATCGCTTGTGGACAAATTTCTTCCCGATGGGAACGCGAGGTTCAGCAGCGGCCGTTCTTCTGAGTTGCGTCCTTGCATCCATAGTCACTTTTTTGCGACCGCCTACTTTCTTCGTTGAATTTTTCCGTCCTTCGATCTCCACTGAACATTGCGCACGAGTCATCACGCGGCGCTTTAATGAAAGTAATGATGTTAATTGCGACTTATAATAATAAAATAATAATAATAACAATAATAAAATAATAATAAGAACAATAGTAATAAAGCATTTTTCTTCCAAGTAATGGTGTTCATGAGAAGCACCCAAAGTACCCAACTATGCAAAATACCCAAAGTAAATGTGCCTGCATAAAATATAAGTTAATTATTCAAGAAATCTTGGTATATTATCTGTTAAACAAAGCCTGTTAATAACAAATGGAGTGTAACGAATGGAGGGTTCAACAACATTTTGACAGACCCAAGACGTAGAGGAAAACTTGATGGCATAAACTCTCGTAAGCTGTTCTTAAAATTTATGATTATAGATGTTCACTCATTCGAAACTGACATCAGATATCCACTCAGCAAGTGAACAACAAAAGTATTGTAATTGTTTGATTATGATTATGAAACAATTCCCGCGAAGGATTTTCTGAATTGCTGCCAAAATTTATAACTTGTAAACTGCTTAAAAATACTCAGTAAAGACAGGTCTTTAAGTCAAACTGTTTAGAGCAAAGTTTTGGAGTAAACAAAATTTGGAACAAACGCTACTGCTAAATAAATCCCTCACCAATTATTAACTCCATAGCTTTGCTGGGAATGAATTTTGAATCGTGTTCTATAATCATAAGTAATGTGCAAATTTCGAATTTGAACAGGTTGATACTTGCGTCAAACCAGCAACCCTGCAGTTTGCTTCACAATGCAAGAAAGATTTCTAAGTCGCTTTTGTCGTATCACATCAAAACGCTTAATGTTTGAGTTCATTTACACAATCAAAGTTTCAGCAATCGCTGAATAATTTTTACATAAAAAGAACATATGCAAACTAGGCCCAAAACGAATTCCCTCAGAAATATTGCTGTAATTTTATTGACTTTTAAATAGTAATAATGCAATAGCAACTAGTAAAGATAGTGGAATATCAACATCGTTGAATATTTGCACGCAATTGTTTGGCTGATAGAAATCGATTTCCACAACAACTATCCTACAATGATCATCTCATATATAATCAAATATATCAGTAAGACACATATCCATGGCCGTTAATATTTAAGTTACCTTTGGTTTCGGCCCCATTTTCACTCTCGAATCGCCGGTATTATGTGCGAGAAAACTTCTGCGAAAAAACCCGTTCGCTGCCTCAGCACAAGTAAGAAATAAATAATCATTGGCTCACTGAAGCTTTTTCAGTTTTGAGGTGCAAAATTTTTGCAAATAAAATTCAGTTTTTTCTACCATTTACCAGGCAAATTTCTATAAAAATTAGATGAAACTGCAATATTGCTTCTCTAAAGTTATTCTAATTTTTTTTTTTTTAAATCACAGAGCAATGCGTTTGGATTTTTCAACGCTTAAAATAAAATGTTTTCGCTTTCTGCAGTTTAAATTAGGGTAGCAGCTATCTGTAGTATGGCTGCAAAAAATCAGTTAATGAAAATCAATAAAAACTCCATAAATAAATCGAAATTGAATAAATCATAAAAGATGTTTAAAAAAAAATTGCTTGCAAAATGATTATTGCTTGCAAATATGCTTTATCAAGCAAAATGTTAAAAATAGGAAAAAAAAATTAAACATAGACGGAAATAAACATTCATAAATAAATAGAAACAATCAAATAACCTCGTAAGATACATTCAAAACATTCAATAAATACATACATACATATCATTGATTTATACATATTTCGTAAACAACATTTGCGTTATCTTATCTTTTATGATATGATCGCCTCAATTTGCTCAAATTGAATATTCTCAATTTTAATAAGCATTTATTCAAAGCAGTGATTTGGACAACGCAAGCAAGTGGCAACAATTAATTGAAGTAGATACACATATTTCTTTTAGCTGTCATTTCTACTATCGTCATCTCACTCGAGCATTTTCTTTTTAGGATCGCATTAAACGGTTGCTTACGATTCCTTTTCCCTCACTAATATTTTCGCCTCCCAAAGCTTCTTTGGAGCTGCTTCTGTAAACTGTTCCATACTTCGAGGTTCTATCTGGAAGCCATGTCGGCGGATCCGGAGATGACCGCTAGTGTGAAATATTAACGGAATAAGATAACGATCATCGAGCATAGATCAAAGAAAAGATGAAATTAAGTGATGCATTGATGATAACATTACAATATTCATGTAATTTTCTTGGATGGAATTTTTTAGATCAAAATGTTTGTTAGACCATCATTAAATATGCATAACCGAAGGAAATCAAAGAAAAAATTTTTTTCAAAAATTTTACAAGAGGATAGAGGCGAGAAAAATTATAGCACAAACAATAAGCTTGCTTATTCCAATTTTTCTCATACTTTTATTACTTTCAAGAGTCCATATAAACGTATCGTTTTCGTGTTCTATTTCTCTACTTGCAGAGCCAAATGGATAATCGCCGGATGTGATCACCGAATTCTGTTCGATAGAACGATTTGGTAAAGATGGCTTCACAACGTTTTCCTTTTTATTGCAATCAGCTGAAAGATTTTTCAACATAAACATATAAAAAATGTGCGGAAATAGCGATTTATGACGACCACCTTGATTGCAAAGATATAAAGATATTTAAAGAGTTATAAAAGAGATATAAAGATGGCAAGTTTCATGACTGTTGTCAATGAAAATCTATAGCCTATCTAGGTTAATATGGATCGATTTCATTATTGGCCGGATAAAAAAAAAATAGCCAAAAGTTGAAATGAACTTGAATAATGTTTCACAAACAAAGCGATAGCTTTGATAATTGCTGCGATTTAAATCTACATTCAAAAGATCTCATTATTTAAAATTATTAGCCATAAAATACCTATATACCTATAAATTACCTATAAATTATTTACCTATAAATCTGCACATTTGTGTAGGTGTAATTTGTATGATTAGTTTCTACAATTTTCTGCAGTTTCAATCTATGCTTCGCTATCAACTTGATAAATGCTGAAGCTGGCGTCACAAAAATTAGTGGGCATATTTTCAACATGAAACTACTCATACAATATTTTAAGATTCATCATCAATTTTGAGAGAGTGCTGAAATTTGCATATAATTTGTAACCAGGGTAGGTCCCATTATGCGATCGATCAAGTTGCAAAAACAAACTATCGCGATAGCGTTGAGAACTTTTGTAAGATCTGCTAAATTGAAAAAGTACATTACCGTGCATTTGCTGAAAATATTTGAAGCTATTTGAACTGGTGAAGAAGAATGTAAAAAACGCAAATTGTGCTGTTTTTATTTAGCTCACTTTTTCTTTTCTATTGCATCACATGGACTATTCGATATACCCTCCTGCCCGTATTGTTGCTTTCAAGAAACCCTACTTTCAGTGTAAGGGGAGGGGTAGATGCGACAACGAAGAGGAAATAAACACATTCGAAGTTTTTGATCTTGAGCAATTTTTACCAGTCTATCCTCGCATTAGGTGACTATGATGATTTTACGCAGCTAAAATCGAATCCATATTTAAAGTAATATGTAAATCATTATTTATATTTTACTAAAAATAGAACATGACAAGTGATGAAACATTCAGCAGTGTCCTACATCTTCGAATCTAAGAGTATTTCGTACTTAATTTCGTACTTTGTTCATCTGATGCTCTCACATCCGGCTTGGAAAATGGATAAACCATCAGATCAACTAAGCAAATTCTTTTCTAAGATCAAATATGTTCTCACTTACTTTCTTTTTCGAGTACAATTGTTTTATCACTATTGAGAGTAAAGTTGTAATTTCGTTCGCAATGAGCACCACTCGTCGACATATATAGTAATCGTTTATGTTCTCGAGTTACCTGTATTAGATTATATATTAGCGCTATTTAAAAAGCCGAATGGAAGGCATGATGAAGAGGGGCAATAAAATGAGCATATTAAGAAATCCCATATAATCGGATGAATAAAAGAAAAGGCTTTATTAGAGAGCAAAAGAAGAGATTCACTATTAGAGGAACTATTAAGAGGGAAATCCAACTTGACTGCCGACCTACCAAGTGTAAATTAAAACTATTAAATGTTAAAAACTGATTATTAGTGAACAGGTGCAGATTGATTGCTAAAAGAAATTGTCCTCTATTCATATATTCTAAAACGTTTAACCCTTTCATTTAATGCATGTGGCCATATGTGCAAAAAAGTTTAATTCCACTAATTCAGCAATACAAATTTAAATATATTAGGTCGTTTTAAAACTGTCCAACAAATTTTCCGGTCCGATTTTATTGTAAGGCCATATTTATAAAGTTTTTTATTTCTCTTGCAAACGACATTCAGACTCTAAAGGCGTTCTTTATCAGCAAATCATCCCTATTATCAATATTTCTTGTTTGATATATTCTCAAAACCAAAACTTCTGAATATAATTTTCAACTTGATAAAAGTAAACTTACAAAGCAAACATTCGCTTTTTCATATGCTCGTTCAGTGTAGACAAACAAATAGCCTTGCTCTGTCCACGATCCAAGACATGTGTAGCGACGTGCTAAAACGAGATAAGTATTATAGATGGATGAAGTGAACGAGTCGTATGACGCCAACGATCCCAAAATCCTGGAAGCTTTCTTAGGGATTTGAAATACCAAATCATATGATAACGAAAAGTAAGCACAACCTGAAACGTCCTGGCAGGAAATAAAGCTTTTTTTTCCAATGAATTTCTAGTTTTTGCGCATCATAACCTCCTTTGTAAAATCGAGAAAGGCCATGAACCAAAAATTTTTAAGAAGTGGACAACCTATCAAATATTAGATAGAACTTTAGTAAAGAAGAAAAATGAAAAAAAAAAAACATAGCATACTCTCGAAAATTGCGTCTGTTACACAGCTAAATGCTGTTACTTTCATTATGTGCTTCCTAGTGCAGTCAACACTAAGACTATAGCAATCAGTATCGCGATAGCGTTTCGGTGTTACGTATGTTCCTTCGAATCCACAAGCCACTGCATCTGGCCGCTTTGCCACAATTGCAGTCCATGGCGAAAAATCGAATGCCTTCTCATCACTGAAATCCATTTCTGAGCTTTTTTAAAAAAAAAAACAAGCAGGTTGCCTCTTTATCAACAAAAATATGACCAAAATACAATAATTTGAAGAAGTGGTGATCTCTATCGCTTCCTCTGCTTTTTTCTTACTTCTTAAAAATTTGTTGTAATCCAAAGGCTTTTCCTTCATAAGAAGTCTACCGTCTTTGTCTTTCTTT
>JAAVTS010002766.1:2186-20990 GCA_022845575.1 Baylisascaris ailuri
GCCGGAACCGCGTTTAACTTACATTCACCAAGATCACCTCTGCGCCAAATATACCAAAACACAGTGACTGACGCTAAAATAAAAGCAAAACATATTTCATCACTGCGGGCATATTTGTATAAGGTCTGCGGCGATCTCCAAGTGGAGCTGTTTCCCAGTGCGATCTGCAAGTGTTTCCATGTTTCCCATCCTATAATGAACACAGTCCTTCTGCTTCAGAAGTCTATAGCTCCGGTCACCTCTGTTTGAGGTTACACTGTTCATTCCGCCCTTAGTAAACTCTGAAAGCGCATCCATTTCGACGGTACTCGAGTTCAGATGAACCTACTGCTATTTCCTGCATTTAAAATTTGAAACGCAGCTGTAATGTAAAGAAGCACAAACGGTGAGACCGCCTAAAACTTTCCCTCTATCAAATTGAGATGTGTGGAAGCTATGGCAAATTCGGTTATGGCCAGCTTCGTTTCTCCGCATCTAAGGATATGAACTTACCGGAAACTGACACTCTTGAATAAATAAGTAAAGGAAAATATAATAGTATTTCGCTTATGTTCATTATGAGCACTTGAGAAGCTCATAGAAGCTAACCCAAAATAGTCATCATATGGGACATTTGAAACAAACGAGGCGCAGATGTCCCTTAGATAAGCGAACAATAGGAGCAGTAAGAACATGAATAGACGTCTGTAGACATTCGCTGACGTATGCGTATGCAAACATAAATGAAACCCTGGAAAAGAAGAGGCACGCCCGTTGACGGTCGCCAGATGCTCGTCATCATCTCGAATGCCCAGCGCCCTATTATATAAGATGCTGTAGTGGGCACCCCACATTCATCCTTCATATACTCCTCTAGGCGATCGCACGACGCAGATTCTCAGGTCTTGCATAAACCCTTTTGGTTACATGCAAGAGGTATTGACGATCACACTGGTTTCCTCTGAACACAGTGTTCTACGTCGTTACTGATCATTTTATATGGTAGTTCACTATTTAAAATTGTTTCGTTTGTATGTCTGTTATTTTTAACAGAGTTGGAAGTGATGATTTCCATGGCCTAAAGAAAACAGAGAAGAACTTTGTGAGAAGAGAGTTGGCGTAAAAGGTTTTTTGCATTTTTTCGTTCAAAACAATCAGTTCCTTGCGTCTAAACATTTTCCTTCACGGGAGGGATGGGGAAAAGGCAGATAAGAATACCCTTCTTGGTTACAGCAATATGTCATCATCACTCCAATCTACCTATGAAATACCTATGTTGGTTACGTAATCACTGTTTAGAACGGTTTCGTGCAGTGATCGGAAATAGTGTTTTAATCGATGAATGTAAGAGGATCCTGCTGAGGTTAGATTGCTCGAGCATAATTACGTTTGACGAAGGGCAAGCCGCATCGCCTCTTGTGCATGCTTAAACGCTTACAGTTTATCGCGCACAAATGTTTCCAGTTGATTCATATTTGTGGCAGCTGTTTGACTGTGGTATTGACTGCAAAACTGTAATATCGATATTATACATTACAATATTGGTATTTTAACTGCATAATATTACGCATATTGTAATACTGGTAAAAAGTTTATACATTCTAAGTTGCAAAAATATATGTCGGAGTTGGAAATCTGAGATATGGAACGACCATGGTCATTGGCAAGCGTCGAACAAATTTAGGAAATTTGAGTGATGTTCATATCGTCAACAATTTTCGAATTTAACTACGCAATGAGTTCGAAAATATTCCGATGTGCAGTTCTGAGAAAGATTTTGTGTGATGCCAAAAATATCAAATTCAGTGGCGTTTCTACGAAGTTGTACTAGCAATGCCACCAGTCATAACAATTTCGCATCTCTCAATCGCATGCAGAATGGGAGCAATTTCTATGCCCAGTTTTATACGTAGCGTTCAAATTCAGCACCAACTTTGCCGTTACGAAGGTTATTTGGCAGTATTTCTATCTAACAAAATCGCTTATTCTGTGATTTGAACGAGACGTGGAATTAAGGTGAGAGATGGGCGGTGATCGAGAGTGAAGATTATGGAGATTGAAACTTCTCACTTAGAGCTCAAGAAAGGCGTTTGAATGTTCTCAAGGACGCTAATCCCAGCTTGTTCCCTATCTCAGCATGCGAATGTGTGCATGAATGGCTGCGAAATGAGGTGAAATACCTGGTTGAAATACCTAGTCATCTCACAGTCTTCTCCTGTCTATTCATCAGACAAGAATTATTTTCCAAATGACTAAAGTTGCTTACATTTTGCTGACGGTTCCTGGGGACCAATGTATCATCCCTGACCAGATCCATCCTGCGGTTTTTCAAAGTATGAAATTTCCGCGATGCCTTTTGCGGCATTGAATTTACCTGCAAAGCCATGGCAATTGTTTTGGATTTCGAGTTGAGGTCAGCAAGGATAGCTGAAGACTGATACAGTAGCGAAACATGAAACATGATTACTTCGTAAATGAAGTAAGAAATTATAAGGGTATAAGGGTTAATTTTTAAAAATTATAGGCGCTAATGTAGCAAGCATTATCAGACGGCTTGGTTTGTACACGGTTGCCGTAGTCGTATGCTATACACAGGTTGCTTTAATTGGCTATAGGTAGCGCGACGATCTTTCCGTTCTAGTGCATTTGTGCTATGAAGATGTGCGCATTAACTCTTCCCCTAGATCCGTGCATGTCACATCCGTCTACGCTTCTTTCTAGAAGTCTTAGGCATTTCCTAGGAAAGAGCTTCCTTTCTTATCTAAAGATATCTTCTTTAAGATTAGGATCGTATGGTCTGATTTTGGCAGATTAGCAAAGTGTGAAATTTGGAGCCCAGTTTTAGAATGGTGAGCAACACATTGCATTTCATGCCGTAATATTCTTGGATGACAAGCGTCTATTTTAGTGCTCTGATTCAGTAATAACAAGGTGACTGGTGCTTATCAGTGGCAGACATTCGCAATATCTCTCAATTGAGCATCGCACAATTTATTTGCCGTTGCCGATTCCAAATACCCCCTCCCCTTCCTCGTTCCCCTAACAGATTTTTTGCACTCGAGAACAAGTTAAAGTATGTATGAATGGGGAGACTAAAGCTAGCAGTCGTGATATTTAGGTCAGTAGTTTTAATCGCTCTATTCAAGTCTATTTGAGGGAGAAAGCTATGCATGTTGATTTCAGAACGCCAAGATTTGATTTGAATAAGTGGAAGAGTGCTGATAAAGATTTCTGCTTTAAGGTAAGCACCTTGCCACATACAGACGACGGGAACCATGAGATGCGCAATACTAGCAATGTTCGCATTGACGATCGTTGGCTGCTTTGCATGGTCCAATTCGGTAAGCGATAACCTTTTCGTTTTCTAGCAATTTAAGCAATGTTCAAATAGACGGTCCAAATTGGACAGCATATTGTCACCATGGCGTTCGTGAAACCTTGGAGTGATCTCCTCTCTAAACAAGGACGAAAAAAACGCTATCCGCCTGTCGCTTGCTTTGGAAGAGTAAATTGCACAGCCAACATGTCTCTAGTGGCTTCCTTCAGAGTGAAGGGGGCATATAAAGTCGTTGCATCCTTAGTATGTCCTTGCAGTCGCAGGTCATAGAAATCCCTTCTGGGCAAGATGAGCCCATAAGACGGCTCCACATATGGAGCTCGACAGCGAATGCAGTTCTATCATATCCTCCAAACTTTCCTGTCATACAAACTCCATCCCTTTCATTTGTGCAGCAAATATCGCAAAGGTGAACGATGTTCCATAAGTGTAATCCGCTCAAGCAATCGGAGAATGAGTCAATTGTTGCAAGGAGCACAGTTCGCGATTAGACATTGTCGAAATGAAACGACTGGTGCAGAAAGTCGCATCATTACACGGCGCTGATGAAATCTTCGTGGAGAAATACAATTTTTTCAAAGGTGTCAGTGCCACTTGTTGCCTAGTCACATCACTGCGACACATATATTACTCGAATGCAGTTAAGCTGCTTAATGTTCACAGTATTTCCCATTTCAGGATGGAGACGTGAGCAGGCTTTCAGACCAAGTCTTGGATAGGGTTTACCGAACTGTTTTGCTTAAAGCAAAACGCAGCCGTAAGTTTTTCCTCAAGTTTCTCATTCACCTTCAATAACTTAGTAGTTGCGAATGGTCGAGGAAGCTGAGCTACTGTATAGGCGGTTCACCTTTGTACAATTCTCGCAAGGAAAACCCCAACCGTCAGGATGCAATTTCATGGACAAACGACTTGAAAACACAACACTGATGAGGAGGTGAAAAAAGCACGTCTTGGTTTATTGCAGCAAGCATGGGTCTGTCGTTGGCCGAATATATGGCTAGTCCTCAAGGGCAAGACAATTTTCATTTCATCCCCTCCGGAAGGAAATGAACACATGAGAAGGCGTAACGAAGCGAGCTCATCCATGAACACCGTGATCGTCGTTGCCCGAATAATTATAAGGAGCATCGCAATGTGGCACTTTTAATTTGCAGTTCCCATTAAAAAATGTACTTGTTCATTAATATGTGAAGGTGTTTATATTTGTTGATGAGCTTATTGAGCACGCAACTAGCAGCAGAGGGGGCAAACATGTTCTGCGTATACAGCCGGTCTGCCGCCGAGTTGTATTTATTGCACTGATGTGCTCATGTAGATAGATATTCTCGCAATTTTTCATCAAAAAGTGGTCGACAACGTGCTCGCTTGTTACGATATTATTATGTGAATGTTATGTGGCATGCTCCTCTCTACTCCTCCCCGAGTCTCCATTTATCCATTGCACATCCTATTATTTCGATAAATTTCCAGTTGAACATCTCTTTTGAAGTGTGCAGTTTATTGCCTTCAAAGTAGGCATCTCATGCAATCAATGATGCTCTATGTGAAAAAACAAAATCACTTGTGTAGGCACAACATGTTTCATGAACGAACTCGGAAGATAGGATCGCACAAATCGAGATGAAATGATTCATCTGTAAATACGCCACCACAATAGACACATACTCCCTAATCCTTTCTGCGAGACAGAAGTATTTCACGTGGGCCGCAGAAAGAAATAAAAATGGAAGAAGGCAAAGAAAGCGTGCCTTGCATAAGGAACGAAGAGCAGATTTGAGTGTATATGAACTTCTGAACAGAGCACTATAACTTAAGCATTTGCAGCCTCTGAATATGCGGCAACACTTGAAAAGGGATGGAATAGTGATTTTTGCAAATGTTCCCGTTCCACTTGCTTCACCCTTCTCTCTGTTCTCAGCGAGAGAAAGACGACAGGGCGTATTCGCATTCTCGTTTGATGATGCTTTCATCCGAAAACTGATCATGAAGCGAGGTTCCATGAAGCTTTTGTCTTCTTCTGCAAATAGCTGGTTCAAAACACCCTAATACGGTGAGTGCTTATCGTAGTTGAAAGCAAACCTCTGAAGCTCAGGAAAAAGCTTGATGAAACTCGGCAAAAGTTAAGAGGAATTACAAGTTATGAAGCCCACACAACCTGGTTTTCAAGAAAATTCTGTCATCCTTATCATCTTCAGCTCATTCCTTCAAAAGTGAAAGAAGGTGAGGTTATCCGTGATAAGCGTGCAAAAAAAGAAAAACAATTCCAGCAGCATTCAAGTGTGTAATTGCATCAGCTTCAAAGTATGTGAACCTTGTTCTACATATAGTTGATACAGAAAAACGAAATGACTGTGTAATCAAAACACCAACAATGGCAAGACAAGTTCACCACGGATTCCTCCATTGCTGTAACAGAACATGATAGGGAAGGCTTCCGGTACGCTCCGGTCGGAAAATCTGCAGCTTGAAAAGCTTTGATTACCACCGTTCAAAGAAACGCTTAAGAATGTGCAACTAGGAAGATGGTACATCAATGAGACCGATAGCCAATGTTGCTATTTGTCGAACTGGATAGACGCCGATTTCGACGGATTGCAATGGCGGTGAACAAGCTAGAGATCCTAGCTCGGAAACAGTTGACACGGCAAGTTTACTTTAACTACAGAAGTCGGCAATTCGCTTACCCGAATCTCTTCCTCTTTACTCAGCTTCCACACCACTACTTTGCATCACTGGAGCTTACTTATTTGAAAACAATGCAACATTACTGAATCATATCTCGCACTATGACTGAAGCAAACCTATGCTATTCGTTTCTTACCTTTTACCTTCTATTTACCTTACCATTTCGTTTCTTATGGAAATTTATGGAAAACTTATGGAAATTTGTTATGGAAAATCCTCTTTTACCTTCTCACCTTCTACTCGTCTTTTTATGGAAATTAACATTCCTATCTAGAAACATTCCTATTCCTATTTGATGTGCTATTCGTTTCTTACCTTCTCTAACAATAGCACAAAGCGCTACTTTTGCGGTTTATTGATGATGGTTATTTTCGTCACCGTCCTTGCCTACTGCCGTTAATATTTTATCACCTAATGAATTCATCATCGAGACCAACATTCTCAGCATCTGCCATCACTTCAAGAACTTACCTTGTGTTCACTGTTAAAGACTACCAGCATGAACAGCTGAATGCATGTTTGTTTGTTTTTTGTTTTTTTTTTTTTTTTTTTTTTTTTTTTCACAGCGATGCAATAATTCAGCAAATTAACATCATCATACGAGCAAAATCACAATTATATACTCATGCAAGACCAAAATTTTTTTCCACAAGGTGCATGTCGTACACCACAACATAGTACCTGTAACGTTAACATAAAACAACGATTAACCGGCTACAAACGAATAGGCTCTGCGTTGGTCGAATAAACGACATTTGTCTTACTGGCAGGCCACAGTGCCAGCAGCGCACGAATAACACATAGTCTCGAGCGAAAGCCCACAAAGTAATAACAGCCTCACTACGGAGAAGAGATTGTTTGAGCCGTAAGTTTGAAAAACCTGCAGGAGCTTTATTCGATGTTGCGAAGCAATTAAATTAGGAAGGGAAGATAAAACCGGGTTTAATTCAGTCAATTTCGCTGCATGGAGGCACCAACAAACTAGGAATAACAACGTGCCCATAAGAGCGCTTCTCCACTTCGTTGTAGATTGAAAGGAAGTCTATATCGAATGTGCGATATGTCTTCGGTAGTCGAAGCATAACGTCTTCACGCATGTAACTTCTGAGGGGGTCGTTGCTGAAAAGCACAATTCATTCGCATTTTACCTCATCAAGTTGCATGCGTATGTGCTTTTCTAGATCTCTCTTGAGGAGATATGCGATAAACCTTTCACTATGAACAAAACTGTTCCCCGAGAGTATGGATCAGCTCAAAAATGTGATCAAATTTGCCGGATTTTGTGTCAATTGTAAATCACAAGCTTCACTTAGAAATATCACCAAAATAGAAGCATTTGAGCGTTCACATCCACCCACTGTAAATGGCACGTATAGTGACATTCGATAAACAAGAACGCTTTTCTACAGCAATTTCGATTCTACAGCAACTGTACAATTGGGAGAGAATGAAGTAACTCTGTGAAATGAGTCGATGTGCGATTTTTTGCTGATCGCATAGCGATAAATTCAACCGAGCCAGTACCAATCTCTAAAATCTTATCTCTAAGTTTAAAATCCAATAATCCATCTCTAAGCTCTGGGCAAATGGACAGCATCATCGTAGTGTCAATCACGCCATCTCTTTTTGCAAGGATCGGAAGATTCGAGCAGCATCTACATGAAAGAACCGAAAATATCACTAGTGAAAAAAGCAAATAACTTACAGAGGATGGCTGACAACTCCAGTCCGAACTTGCTTCTCAATGTTATCGGGAAAATGTCCAATACCAACATAGAAAAAGGTCCCTATAACAAAAAAGCTTTCTGTGGTGCAAATTCACTTTTCTTTTTTCCCCTCGAAAAATGTTGATTCTTTTACGCAAACTTTTTAAGCTCTCATTAGTGATCTCAGATTTCGATAGGAGTGAGCACATGAATATCGTGCTTTTGATGATGTTTTCATGTAATGACAGGTTACCTCGATAAGAATTTTCATGAGTTCACACATACAGTATCAAACCCAATCAGTCATAAAATAATGAATTCATGTAACCGTAAAATCCGCTTCCACTCATTGAGAATTCCTCGGTTCTTCCTCAGCTCTCGAATTATGGGGAGATATTAGCAACGCAAAATCAACGAACAATTCTATCCTCCCCGCGAATGCGAGGAATAATCTGTGGATACTATATACTACAGGTTGATCACCTTACAGATCGCCATTGCTGACGAGTGTTGACGCTTGAGGAGGTTATCAAGTTTATGAAAGGTTGCTAGCTCTTATATCAAAAGCTTATTTTACCTGGAGGTGCGCCAGTGTCATTGTAAACGAATCCAGGAATAAGCAGCGAGTTGCAATTCAGAATTTGCACACGATATGAAGTGACGTTATGAGACCACCCGCTGATCGGTGCGATTTTCTCTTCCCTCGGTGGATCGATTCCTTTCAAAGAAAGCAACGGAATAGCACGCTGCAATAGACTCTAGCCAGTTATATGTTCTCTAATCAAATCAATGTACACATAGGTGATCAAACACCATAAAGCCTCGAATATGAAGTCGAGAATTTCTTAGTCTTTGGAGGGAAACGTATATGCAAGGAAGGACTTGCAATCGAAAGGAAGTTGTAGTTTACCTAAATTTACAGGTATCACAAGTAAATGAAGAAATCCAATTTGCTGATCTTCGCACAAGAATTTGACTCATCTCTAAGTGCAGCTGAAACTTTCAGATTTGTTTTGTTGGCAAAACTGATGCGCTTTCTAAGTTTTCTACAACAATTTATTTAAGAATAGCACTAATAGCCAATTCCACTGAACGTCTAACCGCTCTGCATACTTCGCTTCCAAGACTGAGTAGCCATAAAGGGATGCAAGAACGCACAGACATGTGCAACACTTTGGCAAACTGCAATATCGAATTATCTGCATTGGTCAGTGGTCAAAACTGCTAATTCTCGAACAGATCGTTGAAATGGAAACTATGGGCATTCCGAATAAAATTTTAAACGTTTGCAAACCAATATATGAGCGAGAAATACCTCCCACCTTAATCATTACATATCCCTAGAGTTGATCAAAATTCATCCGGTGGGAGAACGTCACAAACAGTTATAACTACTTTATTTAGCTATGGAAATCCCACTGTTACTGAGCATTAACGAGCACGTCCTGTGAGCGCATACACTAAAGCTCAAATATCCGCAAGAACTGTCATAAACTTCGGATTTATCTGGCAGCTTGCGCTCGGAAATGTCAAAATATGCCGAACAGTCTTCAATTTCCTACTGGAGTCAGCGTTTGAAAAGTGGCAGCCAGCACTAAACCACCGCCACTAAAATGACCAGTCAGCATTGACGGAGCTGAGTTTATGGGGAGCAACACGGTGATTGCAGAAACAGGCGATGATTTTGAAAAGTTTGGAAAATAAAAAACGTGGTGAATCCAGTAACTGGTATTCTTTGTCAACGATTGAAACGGGAATGGAATTAACCTTTTTGCACTGATCATACAGACCGATCCATTGGTAGTCAACAATTTTTGCTCCATTAGTGAGAGCGAATGCTGCCGTTTTATCCTCGACCACAGGCAGTGCATATTTGCGATCGAAATATGCGTTGGATGCCATCGTTGGACCGGTGGTGACCATTCGCTGCTCCGATGTGGAGATAACTCCCTTAAGCAAAAACTACCTCATACCAGCGATGAATAACAATGCTTTTCTGCTGATCAGAAGTGTGCTGAGTTTGTTTGAAAAATAACGGAGCCGCTGGTAACTTCTAATGAAGTTGCAGTCTGGGAGAAATGCCACTCACGTTTCCCTATTTCAATAAAAAACGAATACTGCAGGAACTGCTGAATTTTTCATTCCTATAACGAAAATTATGAATCACCGCTCGCAATCTGGCTTTGTACTTTGTGAGCGCTTTTGCAAATCTGCGTTTACAAATCACATTCTGGCGACGTCGTGCCTATGAGCACGTGTCTGTCAGCCAGCTTGTTCGAACTTTGGAATCACTGAAGCTGGATCCGAAAAATTCCATGTGTGCACTGTATACCATAAAACGGCTCCTATACCAACTTTTAACTTATTGGCAACTTTATATTATGCCTGGAAATTTGCATTCACTCTACAAACCTCGAGTTAGTGACAAATCAATTTGACAAATGAGCCAAATCAAACGACAATATTAACCTTCGACTGCTCCTTTTGACGTCTTCTCTTAGCTCTTGGATCCTCAATAACGTAATAGAGTGGAGTGGATTTCAATGCGGGAGAGGGCGTTGCAAATCCTTGTGTGGATACTGGCACAATATTATCTGTTTCGAAAAATTTGTCGCTCAAGATCAAGTCATCTTTGTCTGTATGACTTCCTGCAATGACGAGTGAATGCATGTAATGCATTCAATGAGGCCCTTCGCTGAAGCGATGTCTCTAAGCAGATAACGGGCAAAATTAATGAGTTGCCCACACGTGTGGGTTTTCAAAATTAATATTGGTTCAGCGAATACTGCTAGTGTTAAGCTAACCAAATGGAAAATGTTTCAAGAACAGTCATTCTAGATACAGCACATGGGAATGTGAAAAAGATCCCAACGATGTAAGTCCGCGTTATGCAACCTTTGCATTGAAATACAAATGAGATCAAGGGGAGGGGGGATGACAAACATGCCTTCATAACAACGCATACTTAGCAACTTTTGCAAGTCTGTGCGAATGAACGAGTTTTTCCTTACTTGCTCAGAACTCCTGA
Organism: Baylisascaris ailuri; assembly: GCA_022845575.1. Classification (NCBI taxonomy): domain Eukaryota; kingdom Metazoa; phylum Nematoda; class Chromadorea; order Rhabditida; family Ascarididae; genus Baylisascaris; species Baylisascaris ailuri. The sequence continues at coordinate 12,922 of JAAVTS010002766.1, forward strand.
ATAAAATCAATAGAAACATACTGCTCAATGCAAAACCTAGCTCAAGGGCTGCAGGAGAGGTTTGATTCCGTGCACATTTTTGTTGCTCACATGATCAAAGTACAACATATTCTTCTTCAAAGGGCTAACGGTCAATTTTATCGGCGATCGTATAATGGCGGAAAGGCGCTCGTCTCGGCCAGTCAGTCGTCGTCGCTCCTCCCAAAACTATCGTGTGGCCGCCGCCCTTGTTACGCAGAGAAGTATCTGATTTGGTAACCCATTCAACATTCGAAGGCGCACCAACATCCCCCTAGGAACGTATTATTCAACCATAATATGGCGTTTTCAACACTCTTTTTGCTATGAATTTAGTAAACTTTTTTCAGTGACGTTCCACAGTCACCACAGCGTTCCTTTAACCTTTTGCAGCACAGAATGCAACCCGCATCAGTTTTACCGTTTTCTTCATCCCACACTCCGTTCCTAACTCCGACATCTCTCAGCACAAAACACGCTCACAATTAGAGCAGATTTATTCGTTTTGTATTATTCAAAATGCACGCTAACGTCCGCATTCCACCTTCTGCGAAATAAAACCTTCCCTCAGATTTTAGGACCTCATTGTCATCTAGATTTAGTCGAATTTGAGCTCACACTCTTTCATGATAGATTCTCATATGTGCTTCTCAAGTTGGGGAAAAAAGGAAACAAAGCTCATTCTTCAGGAATAGTAGAAATCAGAGTTTATGAACGCTTCTAAACTCGGTGCAGAGGATATGCTAGAGAAGGCCTCACCTGTTCATATTCTTTGCGATAACGGAATTCGTCATTTGCATTTGCATAGCGATCACTTAGGCGAGCAACAAGACCTGGCTTGTTCGTTGTAGGAACTTCATGTACCTGAAAAAAAAGAGGAGTGTTTGGAGCACCCAATAATTGTTGTATGTGATGGTTATCAAGAAAAAAAACCCTACAGCGTACCGTTTAGATGCAAATAAAGATGTTGCAATATGGAGAGGCGAACAATGAATCGATCGACTACAGCAAATCTCGAATGAAATCAGTTGAGAGTTCCGAGCAGCAAAATTTGACCATTTTGGCCAAATTTCATTTCGCACAATATTGCCGTGATGCAAAACTTCGCTCTGGTGCAATAATAATCTAACGAAACTTTAATCCGTAATGAGCACTCAATTCAGAAAGATCCGCATTTGCTTTATACGAGGCGGCGGATTGCATTAACTCTGAAGAAGCCAGAGCTTTTTGGCGAAGTGTCGAGAGCGCCATACATGAGAACGGGCAGGCCATCAAAAGGCTTGTTGCTGGTTGGGTCGCTTACACAGCGTGTTATTTCCAACTTTCTTATTTTGGAAGTGACGCTATAGGTCTTCCATGAGGTGGTTGAAACAGGCACTGAGATGGAACAGCTGTCCAACGTTTGAAGACTCCTGCTGATTCTTTTACTAAGAGCACCATTGCGAGGGAGAACTTTCCACTCTTCTTCTTTCTGTGGCTAAAGAAAGTGTTTTATCAAAAGGCTCTGAAACCGCTGGCTTCAAAACAAGAAATTGCCATACTCAGCGATAGATTATAATACCAGCTTGGAATAGACCATCTCAGCGATGATGTCGACGATTGCTATTGCTATTCGCCTCAGGTGATCCTCATCTCCCTCCGTTTCTTTCTTTGTTTATCGTTTTCATTTCGCTGTCACGGATTATACAGAGACCTACAAGACGTATTGCAAGTGAAAAAAAGTGCTATTCAAAAAGCCCTAACATTGTCTAATATCGAAGAGGCCAAATCAGATTCTGCAGTGTTCCCACTTGTAGCAGGTGCATACCCTGATGATGTGCTTGCTCTCCTTGGTGTATGTGCAGTTTCAATTTCATCTGACCTGTCATCGGCCATCGTCAAGATAGACTGTGTTGTCCTACCTTCTGAAGACTTCCTGCAAATTTGCATTTACTTCATCGTTGAAATGGAAATGACTCTCGGGAAAGTGCATAACAACCATGAGCATGGAAAGCNGACATAACAATCATAAGCATGGAAAGCGATATAATAAATACAGTGGTTAACAGATATATGCGAGATGTTCACTGCAAACGAGACCGCATGCCCATTGAACGGCTGCAAATTCGAGGCCCTACGTTACTTGCTCTAGGGATTTTAGGGAGTGAGGTACTGAGCTACTGCACCTCGTGGACTGAAACTTGATGTCATGATAGATAATGTCATGATAGATAGTACACATTTTTATCGTCACCTGTACTGTAAAAACTTTCACCACAATTAACTCACAAGTACTCAGCTATTGCAAAAAGTGTGCCTAGCTATCGATTTTCATTCCCAAATCCCAAAGTGATACATCACGCTCTTGATGTCCTTGAGTCTTATTCACTGGCGGGAGAAAAATAAGTGACCAAAGCCGATGAAAAACGTTGCCTCGTATGGTTGATTGACACATTCTTAGATTGGATACCTGAAGAAAATAATCGGTGCAGCACTCGGTTGAAATGATGAACCGTTGGGTACCTCATCGGTAGGCAGCGTTGTCAGTTGTGCCCCTGTAGAGGAAGATATTGATAGGTTTACAGTATGCTCGAAGAGGTGGGATGCAACCGCGAAAGTGCTTCTATTAAAAACAGCAAAAAACGGTAAACTGAGATGCGTTAGAGGAGATCAGTGGAATGAATCACTCGAATATGATGGGACCTCAATTCGAAATAGTATTTAGTTGGTTTCAGTCAAACACAACATAAATAAACACAACATGACACAATGTTATCTTCTCTCTGAGGTTAGGATTACTGAATTTCTAGTTATAAGCTGTTCAATAAAGAGATAAACATATAAATGATAAAAAAATGCACGAACGATTTAGAAAGGATATTGAATAATGCAAAACGGGTTGGAAAGTGGGAAGGTACAAAGTAAATTATAAAGCTCTGTCAAAAATACGTAAGATATTAGGTGAATTGGGGGAATTAAGAGGAACATCTTGATGAGATAATCACAAATGCAAGACTATCAACTTCAATAATCGCAGCCTCATTAGCCACAAATCGGATGCAGCATCTTGACAATAGCCATGTTGTTGTCGGCACCTAAAATATTAGGAAAGAAGGCTACCATTGCACATCAAGTGATAAACGTTTTTTTTTTCAATTCACCTGTAACAAACGGCTGACTGTCTTGGGTGTTCGCATCGCTTGAGAGTGAATCAGTGTTCAGTGTGCTTTCAGTAGTGGTCGTCGTTCGGGATGTGACTACACCCCTCACTCTGAACAGGCCGAATCAGACAATAAGAACTAGCAATAGCAAGCGTAGTTTTCACTAGTAGGTATATTCGATGGTTCTAACAAAGCAATTACATGGATTGCTCTATTTTAAATCGCGTTAATAGTTTGAATAACTTTTCACTATTGAAGCAATCACTAAATTATTGAAATTTTTTTCACTCAGATATGAAGATAGAAATAGTGATGACAGAGTCAATGCCGTTTGCAGCCGGAAATAGCTAAGAAAAACGCGTATGTGAAAAGATGCACCCCTGAAGATAGAAATGTGAGATAAAGCAACTGTGGCACTATAAGACTTTCTAAGCTGCTTTTAAATAGAGAGATTATAGTATTGCAAATTGAAACGTTGCATAACAATTGTGCAATAATTTTACAGCGAATTTTTTGAGCAACTTAAACTCAAAGATCGATTCATTGCATTCAAAAAGCATATGAAAATAGCTGTCAAAAGCATCTCCCAACATCAAAACATATTAGTAAAGCGTTGTAACGAGAGTGTGCATATGCAAAGTGAGCAAAAAAACTTGAATATGTAGAAATGACCTGGCTGGATTTCTTGCACGTTCCCTTGCAGTCGATAATGCTTCAGAGGCGTCAAACATTTCAATGGGTTTCCTCAAATGTAACGAGAGGTGAGATGTAGTGCATCACCGGAGTATTTAGGCCTAAGCTGGTGACAAATCAGAAGTGATATAGCTAGGTCTTTGTGTGTAAGCAGTGAAAAATCAACATGGTGATATTTCTGCAAGAAAAGTGGGACGAGAAATTGTTTCACGATGAATTGTTGAGTCGTTTCCGATGTCATGTATACGGAAGGGCATGAGTTGCCATTCATATACTAAACTGCGAATAATCATTAATTAAAAGCACAGGGCTTTGAAAATGCTGCTGCCTTGAGTACTCGACTTTAAACTTACTACTCCTCTGCTCCAAATTCCTAGAACTGTCGGGAAAGAACGGCGAAAAAATGAGGGCCTACAGAATGATGTTATGAGCAAATAATATAAATTCAAGATGGCCGTTCTCAAACCGGATGTGTGAATGAAATTATTAAAACTCATATTCTTCTAAGTAAGCAACAGCAAATGCGTACTACTAGAAACAGGTGGGGCTTCGATAAGTAAAATGAGCCCATTTGATCGAGACAAAAAGTTTAGTGTTATGAACGAATTGAGCGGGAACAGTTTAAATAGGCAGCCTTGATATAGATCCATGTATGAATGCTTAAAGTGTTTAGCCGATTTCTCAATAAAATCAAATTTCCAAGTCAGAGAAATAATTGTTTTCGTTAAACGTTCAGATGATCTTGAGTTATTTTGAAAAGTAAGTAAGGTTAATTATAGAAAGTGATTACTGAAAATCGTCGTCTTTTTCTACTCCATTCGTGTCCTTTGCAGCGAGTACATTGTCGATAAGAATTTCTTTGGCTTGAGGATGTGCATCGACAGATTGGCCAACGTCAAGCTCAATGCCAGCGAATGGATCCAAAGAGAAAGCGACACTTCGAGAACTTTCTCCTTAATAGTATTCGGTGTTTACGAGAGTAATAATCAGTGATAAGAGAGTCTCAATTCCAATCAGTTTTAGAAGAAGCGACACTCAGAGGTAGTGGCAATATTTTCAACTTCGCTTTGAAAGCGTTATCGACTGGTACTAAAAACTTGTTCGCTGTGGAACTCAAACAAGCGAACGATAAACATAGTGCCGTTTTTCGATACGACGGGAAAAAAAGAGATGCGGCTTCCACTGGTTACCATTTAGTCAAAAAAATTTCGTAAAGCGCCACATCTTACGCAAAACAACGTATCCAATTTGTGTTACAAAATCTTAAATCACGAACAAAGGTGGGCTATGTTGGCTATGCTCAGTTGAATTTAGTGGAAACTTAGGTTGAGACCTAACGGAACCTACTCTATCAGGACCTTTGTTGCTACTTCGCACCTTTCGATGACGGTTCGCTTGTGAATAAGTGGCCATTTTGGATATGCTAGCTGCAAAACAACAGTTCAGCCAACAAAAGTGATATTAAACTTTTGATCTCCCCTCCCCTCCCAGCGAACATAAGGCAAAATTGTCACCCTAAAGAACGACGCCTGATGGAGAAATGCGTGACCTTTTCATTTTTGAAAAAACGCAGCACTTAAGGCACCTCAACGATTTCTAGAGGGCATCAGCATGCCAAGAATTTTGTTAAAGTGCCTCAGACTATGCCCTGACAAAAATTACATGTTTTTCAAACGTTCAGAATGCTCATATTTATATATCAAATGCAGCAGTTACCTTGAGGCATTTTAAGATGATCAAATTCGACCGGCCAGTTATTCATCGTGAACATATTAAATGGAGCTTGTCTTCTTGGGCGATTCTTAGGACGTATTGACGCAAACAATGGTTGCGAGATCGCCAGGAGAACGCCTTCACCATGCGCTGTGTCGCGATCAGCTGCTCTCTTGGGACCGACCATAATCGCCGTACCTGTTTATGTATTTTTGCTAGTAATAACGTTTCATCATGAGGGATCGAATGCTCCTTAAAAAAGACTTCACATGTACTCCCTCGAGGAGGTGTTGATTAAAAGCAGCTCAAACTTACATCCTTCTTCTTTCGGCCGGTGAGTGAAACGATGAAATACAATTGTGTACTCGTCAGCCGCATAAACTTCGGCCTGTGTACCTTCTGAGCTATAGTGTAGAGCACCAACTGGTACACCGTAATATGGGTCGTCTTCATCTTCTGAAGGGAGGTTGGATGAGCTTCAGAAAAACAATTTCCATATAAGTCTCACATAGGGATTAAAGACATTCATCCAAGAAAAAAGAGCCCGCTAATTTAGTAAACATTCGCATTCAGTGCCTAGAAGTATGCTCACTTTTACATCCTCCGGAGCATTAAAAGAGAAAAAAGCACTATATAACCGGACCTCACCGGTTGCCCACATGTTTTGAAACACCTGATAAACGTAAAGGCAAATAATATGAGAAATAGCTTACGTGATTCACTATTAACTGCGTGTGAGAATAGTAGAAGAAGCAAGGAAGCTGCAATACCGATCTGAAATATGCGTATCTTTTTTTTTTTTTTTTTTGCACCTGACGAAAGCACTTGTAATCTGCATTTCTTTATATGATCGTTTATTTCTCAATCATTAGTTAAATCATTGGTCGGCAGTAACTGCTTTCTGGAAAACCACATTTTGGTCAATTTTTAGCATTCCAATAGGCAGGCTTTCTCAACGTGGTCGTTTTTTTGAGCTATATATGCCAGACGTATCAAAAAAAATATGTGTCGTTTTGTGCTCGCTCTTGAAACCGACTTGTGCCCTAAATAAGTTTGTGGCTTTGAGCTTAACCGGTTAACCGCATAAGGTCATCGCTGGATTGCATTCAAAAGCTGGCCATCTTTGTTTCCAAGCAGATGGCTGACGGAAAACACAGAACTCAGGTCATAGAGCAACGCCCAATCCCCCTCTCCTTTACGCTTCCTCTGTTTAAAAGGATTGGTTGCAACTTCCAACCTCTAGGATTTTCAGGAAATCGATCGCAATTTGACGATGAATATACACTAATACGAATAAAAAAGTTTTGCAAATAAGCAAAAGCTGGAAAAAAAACCGTCTGAAAATCACATGATTTTGCACTTTTGAGGCTCTTCAAAATTATCGGTTGCCAGATCTTGTTTTTGCCACTGAAGCCAATCTCAGCATTTTTACTCCATAAGCTTAAATTCCGTTATATACGAGTGGTTCCTGGCAATTTACGAATGCTGGACAAAAAGTTTTGTTGAAAAATATTGGCGCATAAATTCTGGTGAAAATTTGTAGGCAGACAATCATCCGTGTTGTTGCTTGCACATTTCTCAGAATGAGAAAGAAAGCAGCAATTTTTCACAAATAGACGAAACATCCTTGACTGCCATATAGTTTGATTTCAATGAACAGGAAATAGTGACAGAATAGCTAGCCGATCCTATGGGCGCTCTTGTAAAATTGCCAATTGGCTTGTTAGAAAGAAGGGAATCCAGCTACAAACGGGATGTGATCAATACACAACAGAACGGAAAAATTCATCGCGGAATTCAGCACCACGATCTTGTTACAGCTTGCAGGACTAGATGGAACAAGGTGTTGATGCATTTAATTGTATTCGTGACAACCGAAGAAATAGTAGTTGCTACACTTGTTGATTCAAACCCTCTTGAATAAACTCACAAAGAAAAAAAAATTGGTCAACTATTAGTCGACTTCGTATTATTTCTTGAAAACTGCTGCTGCAGCTTTCCTTCAAGTGAAATCTCCAACCAATGAACGTAGCCTTGACGCTAACCGAAAGCAAACTTGAGAAAATAATATGAGAGCCCCGGATCAGAGAAAACTAAACAGAAAATAAAGAAAACTATGGCACACTGCATCATGCTTGACATATGCTCAATTCGTACCACACACGAAGGAACCACTTCCGGAAATCTGAGAATTTAAGTTCTTGCGCTAAGCTCAAATATTTCGAGGATTTCATTTGGAACCGGCTTTTCGTACCAACTATATGCATATCAAAGAATATTTGGGGAAAGAGTAAAATTCCCTTGAGAAGGGATGCAATCGAATGGGGAAACTTTAGGAAATTCCTATCGCATATGGTCATTCCATCAATTCGCTAAAAATGTAGAGAAGAATACATTATCAACGTTTGTGGCACTTAGTTCGCTCTTCAGACATTCCGCTACTTATTTAACAAATGGGAATGATATTCTAGTAGAGAACATTGCTTTATAGAATATATATATATA
>JAAVTS010002767.1:11055-25531 GCA_022845575.1 Baylisascaris ailuri
CCCCCCCCCCCCCCCCCCCCCAACTTAATATTCCATTCACTCAGAACCTTCAAATGCTAAAAATTCGCCATATTTCATCACTTTTTGGCCAAACTTCCAAACTCATTAGATGTAAAGTATTTCTCAAAAATCTGGTTTCATTCTTAGCCTTCCGTTACCAAAACATTTAACGATAAAGACTTCATATTGCCGAGAGATTTTTCTACTGAGAATTGCAAATTGCTGTTACTTATCAGCATATCAGCCAATACGACTCATCCGGATAAAACACTCTAAATATTCAAAACTGCTGTCTTTGACCATTTAACAGATATCACTATGATCATACGAAATCACTACCAGCACCTCGGTGTTTCGTTTCTTCTGTATCCCGAAACGACAACATCTAGGCATTCAACGAAACAAGATGCATATAAATCCTATGTGCACCTACAAACGAAAATATAATATGATTTGCACTGAACAAATTCCCTACACGTATAGCGCAACTTACGCATTGCGCAAGACGCTCCCCTCGTCGGAGTGACTGGATGCATCCTTCATGACAGCCTCCTCAAAGATCACATTCGCTTCCGCATCCGAGCAGCGCATTACCTGATAATGAAAACATCACCGAATTTCACTGAGGATAAGAACCTGGTTCTTATCGCTTGTAGAAACAGCCAAAAAATAATGTACAGCAACAATCTTAATGAGTGAAATCTAACCTAAGGTACTGAACGTTGCGCATACTTTGGCCCCACTCCGACGAATAATATGCACATATTGGACTGACGAAAACCCGTACTTCGTCCTGCTCGTTTACAGTCACTTTACCATCAAAAACGGGAAATGTCTGAGGATTCGGTTCAAACACCTTTCTTTTAGAACGTACATGCCTGGATAATGCAATCTCCTTTCCCTCTGTTTCGTACGCAACACCTCCTTATTTTGCGTTAGAACCATCCCGTCTCTTGACAGCTCCAAGGACTCACTGACATGAGCGATTGCAAGGTCTACTGGTAATGGAAATTGCACAGCTGGTGGATTTAAATATGAAAACGAAGGAATGGTATAAGCAGAGGAACAAACTCTAAAAAGTCCTTCTAATGTCCTTCTTTACCTCAAACCGAAATATCTTTAACATAGTCAACAATACTGTATTCCCTCATTCATCGTCCACGCATGCGGTAAAACAATCTTCGAGTTGTCCAAAACACAAATGGCCTTATTTTAGCCAAAATATAAAGAAGAAACGAAAACCAACCCCTACCTGTTCACTTCTCTTCCTTGCGAACCGAACCTATGGTGGCAGTTTTGGTTATTACTATACAGCACACTCCTGATCTGAATCAATTAATCGATAATTCTCTCATCTTCTTCGATTTCGAACCAAACAGGCCATCAGCCAAAAATTTTGTTAGCCACTTTCCTCCTGCTTCAACTCAAATTGTTTATAACTGTGCGTAAATCGTCGCCTCTTTTCCTCCATTTAGGCAGCGCTGCCTTTCAACTATTCTCTCCACTACACAAACCGCTGTTCATCTAGAATGACTTGAAGAACTTTTCTACACCATTTAAAAAAAGAAATGGAATAAGACACGTGAACTTTTTGCTTCTCGTTATCTAGAACCTACAACACTGCATCACCATAGTAACCATTTGATATTGAAAACTTCCTCCCCTCTCGAAAAACCCTCTGGCTTAAGGTCCTGCCACTTCTCTCCTTCTTTTATGACCCCCAAATATGAAAATAATGTACTATTCTATCAGGTGGTCCTAAATATGCGATTGTCATAAATATTAACCTGAGAAATCCCGTAAATGAGCGCTTCCGGGAGTGCCACAGTGACAACATAGTGAAGTCGACGTGTGATCGACTTTTCAGGCTCTCTGAATTTCTGCACCCAACAATCGACAACATCAATTAAATGGCTAGCATCCACTTCGTTTAGAAGATTTCCTAAAATTTTGGTTATTGATATCGTATCTGTCCGAATCGATATCTCCTTTTACATCAACGAGAAGTACCAAAAAATATCGTAAAAAATCAAATGTGGAATCAACATTGCGTCAATTACATCATTTTGCTTATATCTTTCCATCCTTGCCGAATACTCATCTGTTCCCATCCATTTTGGACAACTGCGAACCCCGGAAGGACGAAAAAAGATGAAAATAAGATAGACGAATGAGTTGATCATAAAACATGTGCGAGAGAAAAAACAATCATAAATCCACAGGGTTATAAACGTGATATACTATATATCAGTAAATGTTACACATACGAATGTACGTAGTGGGAATCACTCATGCTATACTGGTCATGCTGGAATTACTAAATCCGGCCATAATCTTGCAAAAGCAACTCAAACATTGATCCGAGACATAAATCGGCAGCTCACACTTCCAATTTACAAAAAGAACAACCGAAAATCAAAGTGCTGCTTTGCTTTGTGTTTTCCATTATTGATCCTCGTCTGTTCCAGACAAAAATTCAAACAATACGCAATTGCAACCTTCAGAAAAGAAGGAAAATGCATCAACGTTAGTGAAACAGCATAAAACCATGCATCAAAAATTCACTTAAGTGCCGAAAATTCCTCCTCAGTCAAAGAGAACACGATTTTCAATTTTTATCGATATATAAACGGGAGAAAGGCCCCAATTCCACATCCGCTATACTTCAACAGTTCTCATCCTAATTTATTACTGTACCGAACATCTCAGATAATGATTAATGGAATAAAAAGACAAAAACAAATACCAATTTGCAACTCGAAATGAAGTGGTATGCCGACAGGCCGTTGATAGTTTGCCTGTCTCACCGATGAGTGCATACCCAACCAAATTGAAAGTAAGCGACGACGACATTCCTCTGAGATACAACAAGCAAGTAGTTCCTCTGGCTTTATCTCGGTCTTCTTTTCTTCCTTACTCTTCCATCCATTCCCGTTTGTATATGTTTTCCCTTAAAAAAAAGACGAACAACTTATAGTTTAATAACGTTAACATCCAAATGGTTCAGTTATGAAAACATCGTTGCACAGTAGGTGAGTGCTATTTATCCGTCTTTTCATAGAAACTTTCGCTTCGTTCAATCAACAAAATGGTGCGCACGGTAAGTTTTTTTATGAACGACCATTATCAACTAAGCGCCTCACAGAGAAGCAGAAGGGTGAGGTGGGGAGGGTTGTCTAACCGAGATGACTTCAGTAAGCAGTTTACAGCATCTAGCTGTGATGTATTATTTTGCGAGCGAAGAATATGCTACACAACAAGTGGTCACTCAACAGATGAATTTGGCGTTATCTTAGCACACCTCAGCGAAGCCCGTAAAAACGCTTTCTCCCCATTTACTTTGTTTGGGTGGGTGAGATTCGATCCTCGTTGCGAAAATTTAGTTCTTTTCAGAGATGCTCTCGGCCGCGACGTTGTGGAACTCTTTTTAAACGACACCTTCAAGAGATTACTGGGATCAAGCGTGATATTTGCAAAACAACTGAGCCATCTTTCAGACAGGGTTCATCTTGAATTTGATCATATCAAGGCATCGAAGGAAGTTTCACACTAGGCCGTATAAGCGTGTCGTACGGCGCGGACAGCTTTGGCTTCATCAGGAACCATATTCGATGATCTAAGGCATATTAAGGTGTGTACAGGTTCTCTCTCTATGATGGAAACATCGCCCTCGTAATGGCAATCTTATCCTTTCCCTTCAGCTCCTCTGACCTATAAAATGAGCCGTATCCCAATTGCAGGCTATCTGCAATAGAAAGAGATTTGCAAACACAAGGAAAAGTATTAGGAAATACTACCTTCTGGAGTGGTAGCCTTCTCGGTATGGAGTGGATCCAATCGGCCCTCAATGATTTCATCAGCTTGCTCGATTGCTGCCTTCAGTATTTCATCCGATATTTCCTTCAAATAAAACACTTGTAGAACAGTGATTAAGGGCAAATAATTTGTGGAAAGAAGATTGATGGAAGGAAATAACTAGAAATGGAGGGTGGGATCGACTTCAGAGACAGTGCTACAGCACGTTAATCGAAATACAGCAAGTTCGAATGATAATTGTGCTCACTGTTTTGATTCGCATCAACATAATGTTATCACTGTGAAGTGTCGGCTAAACTGAGTTTAATCCTATCCTAAAAACCAACTATATAACTTAAAGAAATCCGCTCTCGTTCATACCTTCAACAAGAAGTCCACCCGTTAATAGCAAGTGGAGAAGTCTACCAGAGGGATTTGCATAATGCGCGCTTTTCCATTCTGTTCATCTCATCGATCAGTTGCATATATTGCCAAATAATAATAATTATGCAATATCCTCATCCATTTACTTAAACATCCGCACAAATAAATCCATTACATGAAGCACTTAAAAATTTTCATCTTTAAATGCCGATAATTCATTTTAAAACTGATGGATTGGTGAAAAGCGCATTGCTGTAATGTATATTATACTCAACAACTTCTGTAATTTTAGCTTCAGTGATTTCTGAGTTGGAACTACCTGGCTCAGACACAGACACACAAATACATGTGCACAGACAAGACACCATTAAAGTGCACTGTTGCGAGCACACTTACACAAGTGCATAAAAACAATGAACTTAGAACATTTACATAACAGCAATTGCCAATGTGATGCGCGTATGCAAATTTCAGAAGTTCAGCCAATGAAGGGAAATCTCTATGAAAATTACACTAGTTACACTCAACACAGTCACTTTAATATATCGGCATCATCGATGATCTCATAACGACGAAATAAATGTTACAATGTTACGATGCTTCGGCAATGATTCCAGTCTTAAATGCCGACGGTGAAGAACTCTTAAAATATGGGTATCAAAGTCGACATCGCACGATCAGTATTTTCGACTACTCTAAGGCCAACAGCAAAACCCATAAAAAACAACTATAGAGCAGCCAAATTTTCCCTATTCGGGCTATCAGTGGCTAATCTACTGTATGATACCGCTTGCGCTGCTGTTCACAACGCTAGTGTTCCACCGCCAACCACCACCACGTGCACACCTACGACCATCAACCAGGCACATTTTCTACATTTTATTTTATATCTACAATAGGCATTTTAGTGCCTCTTTATGCACCCATTGAAATGGATACGTGGATACATGTTCTCGAATCGTTATCACTTAAATAAAAAATGGGAACTCTTGGACCTTATGATTCGTCGTGTTTCATAAATGTTGTATCAGTATTTTACAACAACACACGGCTAGATCAAATTAGGGGAAGCGAGACAAAGAGAAATAAATTCCGCGGCTCTCTGTTCACTGTCGACTCGAATATGGATCATAAAAGTTATGCCATAAACATATTCCTTTACATCAGAAACAGAAAGACATATTCGCCATAATCAATAGCAACAAACATAACAAACATGCAGAAGATACTCACATCCTTTTCAGTTGGCACCGTGTCGTAGAGGAAAACGTTAACCAGTTTAGCAGACGACGCCCTGCAAGCATACATGAGCTTTGGTGACGGCAAAAATGGCGAGAACAGCTGATAAGAAAGGGAGAAAAAAAAAGAGAAACGCAACTGATATCATCCATCAGCATTAATGAGGCGTCCTTGCAAATTCTTTGCCCACTTCAGTACTTCCTTAATTTATCTCCTTCCATATGTGATAAATTCAAACAAGGGTATGGAAATCAGCGAAAGAGATCTAAACTAAGATAAAAATTAACAGTGATAGTGGCATTATTGGAGTGACCTTTATATATGTGCCGCAAAATGAGGGACTGAGGATACGAAAGCTTTTATAACAGCTTACAACTATTTCCGAGAAATGATTATGCAAATACGTGTGTGGATAATAAAACAGCAATATTCAGAAACAGTTAATGAAGTGTATCGGGTTTCACTATGCGAACATCATACAGCTCTGAACTGCATCCACTACATTTCTGAGCTGTACACTCGCAAACTGAAAGTACATTTAGACACGATCTAACAAGTTAAATAAAGTTTTGTAACCAAACAATACTGAACGCAATCCATTACCGTCGATGCTCCTTAGAGATTTAAAAACATGTTGCCGAGCACATCACTGATATTCCTCTACTCCATTCAGATACATTCAAATTCAAACGGCTGGTAGCATAATTAAATGCTAGGTGGATATATTGTCTCCGAAAAACAATTAAAAAATAAAACGACATACTCGTCTTCGAAATCTTCTCTCTTGACATCCAATGGAAGCTGTACATACGTGCATGTTTTTGCTATATTATCCACGCTCAATACCTAAAAAAAATCTTTATATCAACAAATATGGAAAAAAAAGAGAAATATTTTGAATGATGAAACTAACGAAACAACGCATAACACTCAAACAACATGTCTGTAAAATAATATCAGAAAAACTACAAAAGCAAACTTCATTCAGTCCTTTTCCCTAGGTGAGATGGGAGTCAAGAAGTTGATTTCTATTTTCTCGAGATTGAAACCAGCAGAAGCGAAAACTTTTGAGTACCAGTGGCGTCGAAGTGATTTCGTTTTGCCAAGTCATCGATCGCAGCAACTTACATTATCTGCGAACCCAAGAAAAGCCGAAACATGATCGCAATGGGGTGTGCGAAAAGCATCCTGAATGTACTCGTGAGTGTGAGTTTACCGATAAAAAATCGTACAGAGAAACTGTGTTCAGCTCCTGTACCGTGTTCGCCTACACAACTTCTGTGCTGCCCCTTAAACCGCTCTCCTGAAACGGGAACAGCAATCTAATAAAACATACTGCCCTTCCTCTTCCATGCCAACTTTTATGATTCGTGCATGTTTTAGAACAGCTATAAGAGTGAAGAGAAGCAGTGGTGGATGAGAGGAAAGAGGAAGCATTATTTCGGACGCCCATAATTCGTGATCTTTTAATACATTCAGCTTCGAATCCGATCAAACAATTCAATCGGCCACTAGCAAGACCAATCAGTGACACAGTTGCGCACTCGCGCATCACATTCAACAGACATTCAGCTGGTTCCACAGTGCACAGTAATAAACGATTGCCGTTAAATGTTTTTTTTTCTTTGCCACCTATAAAAGCACATTATCTATTCTGAAAAACTATTTCCAGCAGCTTCGGTGCCCCTCCA
This sequence comes from Baylisascaris ailuri, assembly GCA_022845575.1. Taxonomy (NCBI): domain Eukaryota; kingdom Metazoa; phylum Nematoda; class Chromadorea; order Rhabditida; family Ascarididae; genus Baylisascaris; species Baylisascaris ailuri. Next base: position 18,165 of record JAAVTS010002767.1, read on the forward strand.
TATCCACCTGGTCCTATCTCAAACTGCGCGGTGACGGGTGGGAGAGAGGGGGGGAAGGAAAAACTAGTTTACGTCCCAACAGCGATGTAAAGTATGACATGACCAAAGTTCAGTTAACCTGCACAGTAGTAAGATATTACCGCAAACTGCTGCTTGAGGGGCGAGGCTCCAGTGCCAACTTCCCAGTTACTTCTGCCTCATCAAGCGCAATTTGCGTTAGCTCCGCCAAAGTAGCAATATTAATCCTCATTCATAAATGCAAACATGTTTTATGTTCATCCACTCCCCCCTCGATTCTACCGCGTGAGAGGTAACCTTCGATCATGCAATATTCACTTCTTTTCCTCACGATGGCCACCACTACTTAAAACTCTGAAAAAAGATTCCAGCGTTCATCATAAACATACGGACCGACTCAATGCACTCATTAATGCGTTCGTCCTTGTTCACCCGCTCCCCCACCGTTATCGAAATGCGAGTCACAACAGGATTTTGGGTTGAGATAGCGATTGGATAAAAAAGGAGACGGAAAGGAAAAAGAGATGAATAAAAAAAGTCAAAAACAAGGAGAATTTCTTTCAATTCGACAATTCAAAAACCTTCCCACCCAGCCGAATTAAACCTGTTACTGGTGCAGAGAAGGGCGGTGGAGCGTTATATATTTTATGACCTCACCTCAGTTCATCACCACAAACCAGATTCCACAATCTGCCATATTAATTAATATCTTGTTCCGCGTCGTACAAAAAATGTAATATTATATTCGTATTTTTAGTGCAAAACAATTTAGATTTGGAAATATTTTTGCATTACAACAGTGCGCTTCAAGAACGGTTCAACTTTTGAAAAACAACAGCATTATAATGACAAAATCGAGATTCAATTCGGTGCTACCCCCCCCCCCCCCCCGTTTAAAGCTAACCGTAAGCTTCGCAAAAAAATGTTTTTGGGGACTGAGCAGGTTCCCACTATCTGGCTGCTATAACCGCCACTGAACTCATGGTAACATTACAACCCCCATTACCTTCGACTGAATTATTCCATAAAATGAATGAAGCATGCCAATGGGAAATTCACTTGAAACTACAGTTACGGTACGAATAGAGATCTTATCTAAGAAGAGAAGCAGGAACGATAACATCATATCGTTTGCCCAACCCTTTCAGCAAAGAAACTGCTTTTATGTATAGATTTTTCCATCAATATCTGCTACGAATAAACTTCATAACTACTGCCGATGTGGCAAAACTACGAATTGCTCTAAGAAATCGAAATTAATATTGTCAGATCGGTTAAGAGGCAACAAAAAAGTGTTGCAAGGATGCGCAAAATAAGGGCGAATGGCGATACCTCTCTTTTCTCAAAATAAAGGTTTATATGAAAAGGGAGGAGGAGGAAGTGAGGGGATTCGTCGATATTCTACCTCTACGAGAAGCAATCTCAAAATACAATTGTCCGTTCATATATGCCCTCTCTATCCGTTGACATGCACTGTGCCACGTAAATCACTGCTCGCATGAACCTTCTCTCATTGCTCTTCACACCTCCTTTTAAAATTTTGCTTATCTCATACAAAAGTTCAGCACATCAGCGCTTGTGGGTTTTGTTAGGCAAAATAAAAATGACGAAATTGATGGAAGAAGGCTTCAAAATAATGACTGAAGAGTCCTTCCACAATTCATCTTATTACGCGTCATACTTTATTTATATTGCAACTTACAACAACAGGCCACTTGTCGTTTACACCTGCGCGGCCGCATTTTACCCATGCCACATCGCCCCTTTTAAGGCTTTCCAATTTTGAAGCTAGCTCCTCTTCGAGATGTTTCATCTCTTCCGAGAATTTCGGCTTCTTTTCTTTCGACGCTCCTCTAACATCGTTCGCCGGTCTTTTTCCTGGAAAACATATCACCATAAAATTCATGTTTCATTCATGAACCGCTGGAAACCTCGATTTATGCAATTCCTGAAACGACTGGAAAAAACAAAAGTTGTGTCACAGGAAAACTGTTTGCACTGCTTGTTTCGCTGAAATATAGCCTGTTGCAACATCGAACCTTACGACTGAATGCCATGTTATTGTACAACAGCGACTGACTGTGGTAAAGCATGAAACCTATAGGAACCTAGGCTAGAGAGCAAGTCACCTAAACTCCTACACCATATCATCGCCGCTTAACCACAAGTACTCCGAATCAATCACCACCGTATCAGAATATAACGATCCACTACAATTAGTGATGATATTTTCTTCTCGCTAACCGTGACATCAATATAAAAACAGAGTACTTATGCCACACTACATAGCATTTTGTCGTTATATCCCCTTTTATAAATGTTCCCCACTCTTGAAACATTATAAGAAGTATCTTCTCTTTTCATGAATATTTCGATATTTTCTGCTCAAATTACATCTGCTAGTGAATTAAATTACAAAATTCAGCAACAATTTTAGATGAACAATGTCTCATGAGCTTTGAACGATCTCTTTTTCTGAAAAGAGAGAATTTTACCACTTAAATGAAATATCCTACATAACTGTCTCATAAACATTTCAAGACGAAAACATTCTTAGAAGTTATAAACGAAAAATATAACCTATCATGCTTTCTTTGTGATTTAGGATTGCAGATTTTAGAGAATCCACATTTCCCACAAGACGAAGATTAACTAGGATGCGATCAACGAAGCAGTCTATCAAAAAACTATTACTGTCACCATATCTATCTGAATTATCTGAATAAGATTTATGGATAAGATACAATGAGCTTCGATGTGGTGATGTAATAATGACGACCCTCACCTACTTTTGATTAGAAGATTTTAGTAATTCAATTCAGTTCACATATATCTACATCTCATGAAAAGGGATTTTCCCAAGTAATAGATAACATTTTTTAGTATCGATCAGCGATGTGCCTGGGGAGAGAATAATTACTACTAGCTATCATTTATGCAAGAAAAGAAAACCTTGCAAGTTCGGTATTTGGAGATAATAAATTCAGTGCAAACAAACTTCTCAGTAGAAGAGATATTGGTGTGAGGCAATCTACTACAATATATACAATAATCATTCCCATGAAAAATGGTTGCTTCTTAATGTGAAGAATTTAGAGAGTTGAAGCATCTTTTACAGGTACTAGTGCAAATGAGGTAACCTAATACCTCTTTGCCCAAAGCAGTGCTGAAAAGTTCAAACAAGAAATACTTGGCAGTGGCGGTGACGAGCGCCTTGAAGATGGCGAACCAGCAACGGCCAACATTGACAGCGAAGATGCATTTAGCACCTCATCCGTGCCTCAAACACAGTCTCTTCATTCACTTTTTCAAGAAATACCTTTCCAATCGATTACGCTGTGTATGCGACGCTCATGCTTCAATTCACCGGTTCGCATCGTACATCAACTTACCCTTTCTCATATACTTCCCCCTTCATTTATTTTCTTTTGAACAATGACTAGCACCATTAAAATTTAAAAAAAAAACAATCAAATATTCTAAAAGATATCAACCTCAATCTAATACTTCACTGTTCCAAATCGAGGGATGACCACCAAGAACACTGATAACCTCTTGGTGCAATCTTCTGTGGAAGACGATAAAGGAAATATAACACAAAGCTATACGCCACATTTTCAACAATATCGCCTTTAATAAAATGCGACCTCAAGCATATTCCGCAGATTGGTTAGGTCTCTTATTAGACAAACACTTACCTCTATAATTTACATCGACCTCCTTGCTAGCTCCATCTACCGCTGGCTTCATAGTATTCAATGTTTTTGTATCGGTTCTGACTTCATCACTTATTTTTATCTTTTCCTCTCCCTTCTCCGTGTTAATTTGTTCACTCTCTTCGACAGGTTCTTCGCCCTCTTCCGAATTCGCACTCTTTTCATTCTTGACTATGTTCTCTTCGCTGTGTACCTTCTCACTTCCTTCGGCGTCTTCATCACCATATCTGAACGTTTGTACACTCTGCAGAGCCAATTTGAGTTCCCGATTGCGCTCCTATAATGCACACATGCATAAATAAACACAGACACATACATGACTCACTTCTGTCTGACTGTATTTAATACTTGATGTTATCAATACTTCACGTCCCACTTTCTTTTGTAAATACCTAAAAATAAGTTGCTCCTATTGAACTGCCATATCATACATTACCTTGCTCTGCGTATTTCGGTTGTAACAGAACTATTAAAGCAAATGACCATTATCACATGCAACGTTTCAGGACAGATACGCCAAAAAACTGAATGAACCACTTCAGAATCCAGAGATATTAGCAGCCTTCTTCATCGATGGTATCTGCCAACTCAACGCTACGCATCCTGGTGCACGTATGTGGCAGTTTGCTCTTTCACACATCAAATTTGATTTTAAATAATTCCTGAATAACGTGAATAATTCATGAAGGAAGTAAAAAGCACGTACAAAATAATGGGTGCTATTTCACCCCAAATATGGCTGCGGCCATCAAATATATGTGCATAAATGGATAACTAGGCAAAGACGGGAAATCACTGTAATGCGGCTTTGTATTAGATCCCAAATCACTCAAAAAATCGACAGTCAAAAGGAAGAGGAAATAAATTCATGCGTAGCCTTAAGGCAAGAGATACGCGAAGAGAGATTGAAGAGGGGGAATGGAGATGGTGGAGCAAGCCACGCGTAAAATCTTGAAATCCTTTACCTAATTAAAGTTTTGCATGGAAAGGAATTTATTAAAATGAATTCTTCCAAAAACCTTAGAAGTGAAATGACAAAAACCTCTTTCCAATCTTCAGTTCACTTTCGCAAAATGAGCTGAAAAGTGAAAACAATAAAAGGCGACGACATTAAACTCACATTCCTTTTCGACATTTCAATGGTCACAGACTTCAATAACTGCTCATTGAAAAATTTAAAAAGAAAACTTCGGCTATGGCTCCGTTTATGAAATCTACATTAGAGACAGTATTCTAATATGCAAATATCCGTGTAGATATTTTCAGAAAGTTCAATAACGCACTTTTTTAATGGCGGCCGCAAGTGAACGGTCGTTGAGATCGAACTTCTCGCATGCGCTCTGTGGATAGCGTTCAGATTTGCCCGTAAGGGGAAATAGATCCACCATCACTAGCTTCTTTGTTGCTTGACGGATCTGAAGGCACATCTTTTACACTAATCACACATAATATTTCCATCAACATTTCGTGCTTACTTGGTTAGCAAAACTTCTTACTGCGACTGCCGTGGTGGTGGTTGAGATGTTTATCCCATCAAATCGGCTTTCCATTCCTTCACAGCTTTCCAAAGAACTTGGAATAGGAGTACTTTAGCTATGCTGGGTGGATATACCTCTCCACAGTTTGACCCGTTAAGCCCATCTCTTGTGGACGACCTCACATTCTCAACTGCTGATGTCATCACCAATTTCTGCAGCAGCATTATCTTGCAGTATATTTCACTCATCTGCGGAAGTGGAGCCACAGGGCGCAATGCTCCTTCTCGGTCACATTTTGCTTACCAATCTCAAGTGTATTTAGAATAGGAATAAGCAACCAACCCCAATGGAGAGGGTAGAGGCTTCATTCACGAGCACGAAGCCCTCCAGTTAAGGAGTCCTATCCTTTCGGACCCTAAAGTTCGCTTCTGCACCTCAAATACCTCTGATTTTATCCCCATCCTGAGATGGCTTTGATCCTCTACAAATATCTATCGTTTTAGGATCCCTGAAAATTTCCTTTCTCCCAAGACGTCGAGGTTATTCTTTATTTTACCTTATTTGAAAGTTAAAAAAGGGTCAAACACAAAAGTATCTGAACAACAGCAACTGGAACGGTCAGACGCATAAAAGGTATGTGAGCACTTACAACTAGAAAGTTAGAACAACAAGAAAATTCTGCAGAGCAACAGCCCAGACGAACAAACACTCAATCATAATAGTAGCAAGAGTGTGACTCAGCTGTACTTTGAAAGATGAAGGAATCGGTAAGTTACCGACATCGGCAGAAAATAGACCAGTTTCGTGCAACAGAAAACAATAATTTGGTGCAGGCCACTGTTTATAGTACTACTTTTTTGGCGAGCTGAAATTGATGCCCATACTGACTGCAGGAATGGGAAATCTGAAATATTTCTGGAAACGATATGTTGGAAAAGCCACGCACAGCTTAATTATAAGGAATCAAGCAAAACTTGAACCATTGTTAGTCCGCTAATTTCAGCTTAAAGCATTTTTGTTTACAACTCAACCCTGGAATCAGCTCATCTCCTATAATCATCCAGAAACTTTGTAAACGCCCATGAAATTTTCCATTTCAAACGAGCAATATCCGGAAGCCGCAGTACATCGCGAAAATGTTACGCGCCAAACGCCTACACAAATATAGGAAACATACGAGAACAGGCCAAGCCGGATGGGCGGTAGTGTTGAGCCATACGATATCACCAACTGAGGGCACNATTTTCCATTTCAAACGAGCAATATCCGGAAGCCGCAGTACATCGCGAAAATGTTACGCGCCAAACGCCTACACAAATATAGGAAACATACGAGAACAGGCCAAGCCGGATGGGCGGTAGTGTTGAGCCATACGATATCACCAACTGAGGGCACATATCTGCCCGGATGTGAACTGCTGTCTTCGTTCTCACCGCCCTGACTGCTTCCCGACGCTTTCGAGCCACTCTTTCCCTCATCATTGCCTACCACTGCCTTTGAGCCATTCTTCTTGCCATTTGCAGCCTCCATCCCTTGTTTCTGCTGCGTTGCGCTTACTGAAATGTTTTCTCACGATCATCTTTCTCACGATCAAAGGCAGTAAACCAAAAATATCTACTTTACCAACATTTTATTAAGAGATCAAGCATCTAGTTTACTGCCTCTAAGAGGCCATAAAGAGGCTGTATCAACGGATCATCGAACTACAAGTCTGTGAGTGCCACATGCAAGCATTGTACTTCACACGTTAATCATTGAATCTTGTGAAAGAATGCAGCACACTTTAGAACACCTTAATTTGACCAGCTAGCACGCAACCACACTTTACCAGATTGATCTATGATACTGTAATTAATGCTTCTTATCACTTCGCCGTAACATCGAACAGTTACCACCAAGATTATAAAATCGATCCGACTTCCATAAACATTCGTAACTCACAATGTTCGCTGATCTCTTTAGATCTTAAGATATGGACCATCGGTTAAAAAAATATTCCAACAAAATTTGTGAATTAAAGCACTCCACTGCAAAATATACTTTTGCTTTACATCGTCTTCCAAAGAGTTAACAGTGGCGAATTTGAGTCAACTTCATTGTTGTCTCCTGTCAACTTCATATTCCTCTCAATTATTTCCAATTAGTTTACCACGTT
>JAAVTS010002768.1:0-25528 GCA_022845575.1 Baylisascaris ailuri
TCCGTTGTTTGTTTTCGTTTTCAACTGCAACAATTCAAGCGCTAGAAAGTTCTTAGCGGATCTTAAAATAATTTATCATTTTGTATCCTAATCGTTCTATGGAATCAAATGAAAGCTGTTGTCAGGAATTCCTTCTCATGGCAGATTAGGCTAATAAAATCTTCGACAAGAGAAGCATGCCGTGAGAACCTGTAATGTTGCGTGATATTTTAATAATCATGTGTTGAAATACTTTAGAACTAGATTCCATTCTATGCTGAAGCTTTCTATGCGTCCAACGCGGAAATATTCGTGATATGTTGTTCAATTCACTTACTGGAAAAAAACTGCTTTTTCCTTGAATGCGCTGAAAAGCGAAGGCATTTTCCGGCGGAATATGCTCTTGAAGAATCGGCTTTCGAAACCTAGCACATAGCCATCGGCCTTTAATTCTCACTTATGTTATAGTTGAAATGAACTTAAAATAATTTTTGAACTTCTTAATGTGCGTTTCGAAACCCTCTTAGCCTACACGCAAAAGGCTTGCAAACCGAACCGCTCGTTTCGAATCCCTTACCTGTTGCTTTTTACGGTATATGAACCGTTGTTTGGTTAAAACCAATAGTGCATAAAATTGAAAGCTCAGCAAATCTTAGGCATTCGCCAATATGCCTTCTGCCATGTTTTCTTTCATCGTGTCGTATCACTCCTCTTCTTTCTTTGCTTTGGTGTTTCTATGCGCTTTTTGTAAATTTACGTGCAAAAAACACATGTTTTAGCCACTGAATATTATGATTTTCCTGGGAATTTTTTCATTTTCGAGTGTGTCTAACTCCGTTGTAGTTTAGTCGATCGTAAAACTAGTGTGGAGTTGAATATATTCAATAGTGAAAAAAAAGAAAATTATATCACTCCTCAACGGAAAATTTCCACTTACTCCCGTTAAGTTGCAACGAATACAAAGCTTTTGTATAGGTTTTGTTGAGTATGGTTGAACTAGCTCATAAAGAAATATATTATTCGATATACTTATTATTTTTGGTAACTTATAAAGTGATTGGTCAAATGAGCAGGATACCTTACTACGAATCATTTCAACTTCTGTGGCATACCTTTCCACTTGTTCCTATTATAACTCTTTTTTTTCAATAATCATGAGCATATATATTTGTTTCTGATCCTGTTTTCCTATATGTTCTTTTTTCGTACCTATATTATTCAATATTCTCTTTCGTTTTTACGTTTCTTCCTCTCATGTAAGCGCTCTTATGAGTCTTTGGGAATGTTCGTATAACGTAGGTCTGTACGAATGCCTTCAACCCGAAATTCACAACCTGTAAATGGTCATAGGTCACATTGTCCTCTGCTGACAATATACTTCTTCCAATAGCCCAGCGGCATTGCTACTTGATCGTAAAGTTATTCAATCTTCGATGTAGCATAATGCCCTAAAAGCCACTCTGGGTAATTTAACGCCTTAAAACCATTCAAGCGAGGTTGAAATATTTACCCTCAGAAGAGCGAAATGAGGGAGCAGTGTTTGAAATAGATCGTTTTTTTAGACGTCCGCCTTTTCTAAAGCTTGTATTGAACTGGTGGAACAATTATATTGTCGCCTGGTACAGAAAAAAAAGTGCAATAGTCGCCTAGCGCATATAAAAAATGCAATAGAAACGTTATAGACTGAGATCATTTCGCTTTATTCTATGATTTTCTTCGTTTCGGCCTTAGAGCAAGCCCATTTTTGCTAATTGTCCACTGGAATTAATAATCACAATTTTTACAACGTTTCATTACTCTCAACAATTTTGAGCTCAAGTGAAATCTCTAGCAATTGATTCATAAGGTTCTCGAATTTATTTTAGTGCCATAAAGTAATATCACCGCATTGCTGCGTTCTAGTTCTGTTATGCGCCTATCTGTTATCAGTAGCTATGGGTTAACTACCTCTGCGGGTATTTTGATTAGAAATTTCCTCATAATGCATGTAAGATAGAACTATTTATGAGCAATGAGATAAGAAGAGAACGCAATAAGAGATTTTATAAACGATTTCAAAATATATATTCTATATTTTGCAGAACACTTCGAAGGATCCTGGCAATGACACATAGGGCAGCGAAGGGCGAAAATTTTTGTCGTTGTTTGGGCCCATCTAGATTCCTTTCTGGCTGTAGAACGTGAGATGGGAATGGTTGCTGAATCGATAGGGCAGCAAATTTTTATGACCACGATGAAATGTACTAATGTAAAAACTTTGCTGCCCTTCTCCGTCAATGAAAATAAGTGATCTTTATCCCATATTTGCACTATCGTTATTGAGCTTCCGATCCTCGCAACGATTTTCGTGATGACTAAGCAACTATCAAAAGGGATAAATGCAGGAAATTGCTGACATTGACGCAGAATTGAGCTTATTAAGCTTACTGAGCTTATTGTGAATGTTGAGCTTATTTTCCACATTTTTGTGAGGTATACGTTTATCATTTTACGTTCATTATTTCATCGTTTTCCTCTTTATGCCTCTCATAGATTTCATTAGACACGATGGATTTTGTTAAAGATATCATCATGCCCCTGAAAGTTTCATCGCTTTCAACAATATTTCAAGTCTCATAGACTACAGCATTGATGAGCAGTTTCTTTTTGTGATACTTTAGATGCAATCAAGAGGGATGTTTTTTGCTCATTTAGGTGACGATTTTAATTCCGGCTACTTTTATCATCTCAAGCGGATTTGCAGCACTTTCAAAATGCTACTATCAGAATAGGCATGAAACCTAGCGAAACAAACATAAAACTTCTTCATTTTGTTTCATTTCTCAGGCATAACCTACGTTTGAAAGTTTAGTCGCAAAAGTTATACGAATTCCTCGATAATGGTCAGCATTAGCGGAAGTAGTCTCCATAGTCTCTAGATAAATTGATTTGAACGTTAGTCGATATTTTGCCACGGAAGCCGAAGCATTAAATAATTTAGTCAGCGCTTGTTTATGAAACGTGTTTGAGCATTTTCGATGCGCTTCGAGTGCATTCGATGTGCATGAAGTGATGAATCAACTGAAGAATATCCAAAATTTGAGCAAGAAGTGTTGAAATTGAGCAAAATTGAGCACGAAGATTCGATCTAAAGTGATAAGAAAGAAAATTTATGCCTAAGAACATAGGTTATTCAGGAAAACATTTTTCGAAGACGAAAATCATCGAATATTTGAGGCAGCGATAAGGCAATATATCGAACCACTAGTTTCAACTCATAAACCCAAAAATCAGAGCTGGAAAATCTGATGCTTATGAAACTACTCTATAGAGCATTTCAATTCACATCCCGTCATTATAATCGTCATTCTACTCAACGACATCAACTACAGATGCTTCTTCACCATTTTCGATAACTTTCATCCAACATTTTCTATCATAAAATGCTTCAAAAACTGTGAAATCCTCTAATTGTGCTATTTATGAGCCTATAGTGCACTAAATATGTGACGACATCCATTTATTGCTCGCTTTCATTGCAATTGGTGACGTTGCAATTTATATTTTTGTTGCAATTTGTTGCATCTGGTAACGAGTGCTTTTTGCGCTGTGCACTAGTTGACATATGTACAAGGTGATTGCGTTTTTATTGAGAAAAAAAAACTTCGAACTATGCTGCATTTGTAATTAAAGGAACAATTCTTTGGTATAAGTCACTTCATATATCGCAATTATCCATGCAAAAACGGGCATTAAATTTGCGCTACGAAGAACATTAATCCTTAATTACCAGTTTTTTAAACTGAATTTTTAGTTTTTAAGTGTAACGAGAAAGTTAAAATGATTATGACGATGAGCAATCAGTGTGAAAAGCTCCTAATAAATAGATTTTTGTTAGCGACAAACATTTCTCTCCTCGTTACCACCAAATTGAGACCTCTATCAGATCCACACAAATAGTAAACACCTTTGATCAATTCGCATGACTTTTTCACTGTCTCTTATAGCTTATAATTGTTTCCTATTGTCGGTTTTTGCGGCATATCATTATCACTATGTTTACCTTCTTTTCTACCTAGAAATCTGTATTCTCAATCCAGAAATATCGCAAATGCAATGCATGATGATATTAAAGAATTGTTTCAAAGATTTTTCTAAACAATAAATTCATAATTAAGGCATTGGAAGTACTCCGTCGGTTCCTTTCTTCCTTCAGGCACATTGATGTTTTCTTTTGCTAAGCGTGTGTTTCTTCGCTTCACGCTGTTCAGCTACACGGCTCAATATTTCTATTGACAAGGCCGTTTTTCTGCGCCTTCAAGATTTTCATCTGTAAAAGCGCGTTACGAAGGCACCGCATTTACCCTAAGGTGCTTATATCTGTATGCAGCTAGTGGCCTTTCGGATAGGTTCCTGCTCAGGAGCGACATCAAATGCCATGTAGAATTCCATGGGCACTATACAAGCTGTGGGATATCCTAGGAGATAATACAGGTTATAAACACTTTCATGTTGATTTATTCCAGCGAGAAGATTCACGTTTAAGAATGCGCTTGACAGTTTATATTTGGGTACATATCGTGCATTTAATAGAATCACAAACTACACGACAGTGAAGTCCTTATTGAAAGAAAGAATACTTAAACAAGCGGCTGTTCAAAAAAAAAACAAATGAATATGCGGTTGTATCATTGCGGCAGAAAGATAAATGATTTCCACTCCTCACTTTCATCTTTTCTCAAGGCGTTTTCTATCCTTTGCTCGTCATAAATTAAGTATTCGACCTTGTCATCTCTTAGTACGTTGGAGATAGAAGACAGCACATATTTCCTGTTTTATGCGGATGATCTCTAAAACAGCATTGTGTAAATCTCTCTACAAAGAATAATTGGCAAATTCAGGCCATAGGCAATCTTATCTCATCATTTTTGAACGCAATGTATCAACGGATCGATAATCTTAGTAATTCGGTCGTTCCCGAAGATTTTGATATTGTATGCCTGTAAACATCGAGTAGAACTGAAAGAAGAGGCAGAATTAAGCGAATCTACCGTTTCAACGTTTTCCGAAATGCACGGGTAAGCTTGATGGTAGAGCCATATGCAAAAAAAAGTTCATATTTCACTGTTAAAATGCACCTTATCACTGCTTTCTAAGTATTGACCTATCATTTAATCAGAAGGCCTCCATCAACTTTCGTGCTAGAAGACATTGATCCTCAACAAGAATGTGCTCACCTATGCTCTGCAATTTAGAAATAAACGTAACATTTACTTTTTGTTGAATAACTTGCTCCAGTTGGCTTTTTTTGTTGCTAGTCCACCTGACTTCAATTTTTTTTTCATTTTTCTAAAATTTGTTAAAATCTACCTCTTCTCATTTCCCGGAACTCATCTACCAATTTGACAATCGATTGCACGAGAACTTTTCCAATGTGCCCAATTTTCGTGCAATTGTTTTGGTTATATTTGCAATCCTTCTCTTCAGTTGCTCATTTCAAGCAATGGTGAACTACTGCACTGAAACCAGCGTTATGTACATCCCGTCGTCATAAGTGTAGGGCAAAACATTTATAATACCTCATTTGGTTTACACTTTTTCTCGACGACTTGTGATATATTGCAGCAGATCCACTACGCTGATGTGTATTTTGTGCGTTTTCAGAAAATTTTCTTCAGCTTATAAGATTTCACTCAAATGCATTCATTTCATAGATATACATCCTTATTTATCAATCTTTTTGGGCAATCACGCACCATCCCGGATGCAGTTTGTCTTCGCATGTATTCTAAATTAATATAATTGTTGTCCACTACAAAAGTAAATCAAAAATTGCTCTATTAGCTATCCTATTGACTTTCAGCGTTCATTCGAAATTGTATCCTCAAAAATTCGCAGAATCTCAGTGCTTCCTCGCTTGACTGCTGGCTGTGCTAGGCGACAAAGTGCATTCAACACACTTTTCACAACAAATCATTTCATCTCTTCCGGTGCGAACCGCTATCCGTCGTCGGGAACTATATGTTAGGCAAGCCGAGGCACTGAAAACAGAATTCTTGCTTATGCAATTTTAACCCTATATCATTTCCATTTTGTAAATATGCTGATTACCAGCCGCATTTTTATCAATTATTAACCTGTTACTGTAGATTTTTCACACTCTTTCAGTGTCTTTTCGATGGCGGTATCATGCATTGGAGTCTTAAATTTTATTCAACCTACCCCATAATGCCTACTATGTAGAATCTTCTAATCTTCTTGAATTTTTCTTGTGTTTGTGGCCTTTCTGCTGCAAAACACAGGTTTATCATTTTTCACGGCAGAACATCGCTCATGGTTGGTGATCACTTTATGCCGTCGATGAACTGCTTAAACTTTTTTTTGAATCCATAAGCTAACACCCCCGCATCATCAAATTGCACGTAGCTCGCCTCTTCTCGAATCAAACTAACTGGCATTTATTTCAGAATCACTTTTTGCCACCTATGTAACAGTGCTATAATGATGCCCTCATTAGGCGCTCAGATGAACCTTTCAATAAAATCATGTCATTTTTGAGATTACGCTGTGCTAGTGCCTTCATTGATATTGTTTTCGCATCTGTTTTGCATATCACATTTTCCTTCATTGTCCCAATGTAAATTATTCGCTCTTTTCGTAGCTCACTCCAAGCAATCTTCTAAAGTAGGAAGCCGATGTCGGAGCGTCCCTTTGCGTTGGTCATCTCCACTAGAAGTTTGCATGCATTTCGAATCTGCTGATGTAGGTGTAATTTTCGGTCTACAGACTCACCACATTTCGATTTTACGCACCAATAATTATTTATCTATTTTTGCAAACCAAAAGTCTTATAACCGATCAAGGCAATGACATGAGTATGCCTCAATATGCCTACCTGTCTATCGATTGTTCAAGTTAGGAAGTTATAGAAGCAAGCGGCTATGAAAGTTGGCACTTTAGCAACGTGCTGAAAATTTTGCTTACGTTTTGCAAACCGATAAAATTATCATAATAGATCAATCCTTAAAGACGGGTTTTTTATTTCTGCAAACAATTGCATCAATCAAACAGCAGTTGATTCCTACGCATCTTATGAAAATGTTTGATTTTTTGAATAACAAACTGAGCCTCAGATTGAATCAGCTGTCCGATATGCTTTTTCGTTTATTATATTTAATACATGAGATTAAATGAAGGCTTTGTAGGAGAAGCTTTTATCTTCAGAATTTCAATCATCTCTTTGAACGACCCCAGTGACACACACATTTGGAAATGAATTCATCGAAATATCCGACTGTTGGATACTGCTCTCCAGATGCGCTGTCCTTGCGCTGATAAAAGCTCCAATTCCACAGCATCAGCAAACACAAGCGGGACGCCAACTGCCGAACAACTATCTCAGACGCACATAACATTAAATGGGTTTATCAGCATGAGAAGCAGAGCAATATATGCAATATAACGGCTCAGAGAAAAGTGCGTATCACTGGGCTATATGCAAAATATTGAGGGAAAATTTTCGTTGTGATACACCGTGCCGAAAGTTAAGCAAATGTGAATAAGATTTTAAAAAGATTTTAGCATCACCATAAGGGCTCCGACATTAGGAGGAAAGAGCCAAAATTCTCGTTATTTCAAGAGAGAGAAAGAGAACGAGAAATAAGATTAACTAAATGTATAACCACTACGCAGAGAGGAAAAAAAAATGCGACATTGCAGCTGCGACACCGACTAATTTTTGACGATCGCACACCGAAAACTAGCCTCACTTCCTAACACTATGAATCGCTAAGTTGCTCAACAAATGACGAATTTCAAAATATATAAAGATGAGAAATAAACGACTAAAATTTGTTGAGGAAACTCTATGAAATGTTTCAACTTCGCAAATTTTGACAAGGAGAATTTGAAGACTTCACTTTTCATTAATCGTTACGGCGAATATTGTTGTGTTGAAGAGCGTAAAACTTTGGTTTGGAAAAAGATTTTACTTTATAGTTTCGACGATGAGAATAACGATGAGGTGAATTTTGCAAAGAGTATTTTTAGTTACAGTCATAGGCATTTTTTGTGGGATATAAATTGATAACCCCAATGAGTTGTCGCTTAATGGAAATAATGCCACACTTACTGGTTTTTTTCTTTCCCAAGTTCTGCAATGCGCTATTGCCACTCACCTATGTGGCATCCGATATGCACCAATGTGTGCACATCGCGTGAGTGCTTGTGGATGCATGTGAGTGATCAAATGAACCAAAAACTAACAGCCCTTGCGCAGTTTGTAGATTCTGAATCGTTTTTTTTCTTTTAGGAAGACGGGTCGAAGTTTCAATCATCCTTAGAGTTCCTCTTCCAACTCGTTTATTGACCTTTCTAATATGATGACATCAAATGAAATATACTGAGACAATCTCGAAAAATGCTTTTATGGATTCTATCAGCAAGTGGCTTTACGATACCAAAGCAATAGTACTATTTCACTCGTTTAAGCGAAATTGAAAGGCTCATTGAACGTTTAGTTGCTTTATATTGGCTATATGGAATTGATTAATTCTATCGTTACATAAATAGCATTATAGTTCGCACTTTGGTACTACCTCAAACATTGCATATTTTGATTAACCATTTCAAGTTTACGCAATAAAGGTTGCTATAATATTCTTGCCAGCCTCATTGGATTGTGTAAGGGCTCATTTAAGTAATCTCTTCCTCATGTGTCAAATCGAGATATATCTATTGAAACATTTGCTAATCCTACTCGCATATATTGAGACATTCATCAAATTTCATCTGATACAAGCAGATTATAGGCTGAATAAGAAATTCATTTAGTGCGATTCATGCTCGAGTTTTGCGAACTTATTTTATTGACAGCTAGAGGGTGGTGTCATTAGAAATCAGAAATTATATCAATCATAATGGCGATTAGCTTTGTGACATATTTCATCGGTGGGTAGCTGATTCGCTTATTTTTTTCCCTAGTTTTCATGCATCTGTCAATAGGGTTATGCTTGCATTGATTGGTTGACAATACACATCGTAATATTGACATCACTGATTGTAAAAAAGCAAAGAGCGATTGAAGAAAAGGATATGTATATTCTTTTTGCTGCAAATTTCCTAATGTTTCGATCGAAACAATTGCAAATACATAATTCACAAATTTCCTATATAGTTACTGCGGAAGAACTTACTACACTTGATCGATTGGGTGCTATTAAGTTTTACGAATTAGAATATTTTGTTCATTGATATTTCAAATCAAGAACCACAAAATATGAACGATTAAAGTTTTCAGTTGCTGTTCTCATAACTCACGGCGATAAGATGTGCAAATATTTTTCCACTTAACTGTTATGTGGTATTAGTTTAGTATATGCGTAAAATCAATGTGATCTATGAATATATGCCTTATTTACGATAATGCTTTCTAGATATTAGGAGAGCCAACAATCATATTGTTTATTTTAAGTCCATAAAATTGCATAATTTATCCTTTCTTTAAAATTTCTATTCTAGGTATTGTACTCTTATTGTTTGTTGAAGAAAATTCATTCTTAGTTTGTTAAAAAAAGAATTTCTCTGTAAATATCGTGCTCAGAATTTCACACATATCGAATGTCAAAGCGTCTTTCTCTTACATGAATATATGAATTATTTATAGAATATATGAGAATTTTTTCTACGTTTACGTCGATTCTCTCAACGAAAACATCGAATTCATTTGGTATCATTTCTTCAAAGTATTCCATCTGCATCAGAGGGAACCTATTAAGTTTTTTTCGCAATAGTTATATTGCGAAAAAAAACCTTTTCATCAGAGGGAACCTTTTCAACGCATTGAAAATTTAATAGAAAATTTCAGAGCTGCTGGATGCCAACTATTTTTTTTTTTTTTTTTTGATTGATAGAAAAAGAACTTTCATTAGTTAACTGAGAATCACTGCTAAACGCTGGCAAATTTCTTGTCATTTTAGAATTAATGTTCGGTTTTAGGCCTCCCGAAGATCAGTATGTCAGCTTTAACTTCTCCATTTTGGATGATTTTTTCTATAAGATTATCAAAATAAACACTTTTATTCTATCATCGTATAGCAGCGATGAATAAGAGGTGGAGAAATACTATAGTACGACTTCGTCATTCTAATTTTTGTCCACCATTTGATGCAAGGAAGGATGCTTTGATAGACCATCTTAAAGCTTCTTGAATAGCTGACATTCTCAAATTCTAAGCATTTATATATCCCCTTCACAAATCAAGGGTCTTACTGTCGCCCAATACAATGTATCTTCAGAATCCTTTTGAAATAATCTTTAAATAATTGCAATCTTTAATGCAAAATTTAAGCCTGGATAGCCAGCAACTTTGATATTAACAAGTAACCTTTGAAGGTATCTCTGGCGTCTCCTGTCAACAGCTCCGGCACTTGCCTTAACGGGAAATTTTCTGAGTAATCTCGGCTAGCTTGCCAACTTTAGCCAAGTGTAAAGTCACGCTTAAAGATCGCTATATTTGTGAAAATTTCAAAGGGAACAGTATCAATATTCGAAGCTTCATTTCGCAGCGATGAGGTTCCCTCACGCCTGAACCAAGGTAACTGGCGCTTGCTTTTTGCTGTGAACAAGAACATCATTGGTTACGAATGTAGGAATTCTGCAAGAAGTCTAAATTACAACTTGGTCTACGTCATGTACAATTCCTTTAGCAGAATGCTTCGTTTCAGCACATTCGCGCGTTATAAGCCCATGGAAATTCGTCTGAGAAAGGTGTATTACAGCCGTCTCATGTCTATGTGTTGTATATTCATGCGACTATGTCCATGTCTGTATATTTCCGCTAATTTGATCTTCGTAATTACTATAATTATTGTTATAAAATTGCGTCAGTGATATAAATCGAACTACAACAAGGACTTATACTTCACTTTTCACATTGATTTATTAGCATTGGAATGAGTTAGTTACATTTTATGAAGATAAAAAATTGACACACATTTTATATAGACAAAATCACATCCTGCACTAATCGGATTATGAAAGAAAAAGTTAATCATTCGTCGAACTTTATGTGAAATATAAAAGGCATTATTGTGCACACTTCTTTTGTAGTGGTGACTTAGCGAATTGGTTAGATAGGCGAAGAAAGTGTTGAAGTATTTTTTATGCCAATTCTTCTGGCGTGCTTTTAGACCTAATGTGTTTTCCATAGAATGTTGCTGCATAAACCAAATTATCGATAATATCCTCCAATGACTAATTTCTGATAATGATTTACAAGAGTTATTATTGCCGTCCTTCATTTGAGTTCCTACCCATCTTTAGGTAGGAGATGCGTATTTCGGGCAAACCCCAACCGGCTGAAATTTTTCAGCTCTGCTTAAGCTTCAGTCTGCGCTCGATTTTTTTCAAGAATATTTCGGGTGACATACTTCAGCCAGCGGAAGCCGAGTTCGCAAAGGTCCTTGTCTAAAGCCGGATGTAGACAATCAAAACTACGAGCGTCAATAACCACTCGACGTGAACATTCAAATATCTACTTAACCCTCGGCAAATCGAGCAGCAGCAACCATAAATGGCCTCGTATATATATCAGTAATCGATAGCATGAAATGTCATTGCAATCGTGAAAGGAAGTATGCATAGAACTAAATTAACACCTACTGAAGATGCGGTCAACTAGCTGACACACGGATAGATATTTTTGCACTATGAAGTATTCATAAAGTGCTTCAGAGCTGGACGAGATAAGTAGAAATGTAATGTCAACTCCGACGAGCGAAATCGACATAAGCTGTAGGCTAAATTAAATAAACACATTTAGTTGTATAGTTGGAATTGATACTTGAATATTTGAATGACGTTTTAGATGTGTGAGTGCCATAATCAGCGATATTTCATCGGATGCACATCCATACATTCAGCTTCAATAAGTGCACTATTGACAACTTGACAACGAGCCGGAAGAAATTGGTTACTTCCTATAGCTGCCGACTATGTCATAATCAATGCTTGACGAAGATAACGATGAACACATGAGTGGAGATCAGCTAATTCGAATTGCTTTTCAAACACCGAACGCTTAGATTATCCAGAAGTTTATGACTGACTTGTGGAGCCGACTCCGAAATTTTCTGGAGCTGTTATTCGGCGTCGAGAAGAAACCCAAAATAGAAATGTAAGCCGACGTTGTATGATAGGCGAAATGCACTAATTTGGTTGGCAACAAACGATAACTATTTTTAATGGTACAATGCTGACAACCAATCGAATAGTGGACGCAGCATAATTGTTATTGTCGGATTATTAAAACATTTTGCACTTATTGTTTGTCTCCTAATATTATGTGAATTGTTCCCTATGATATGCAAAGTTTGGGCAGAATATGAGTATCTTACAGAAAATCATTTCGACGTTTTTATTATTTATCTGCAGCATTGTTTCTTGGGTTTGTTCTCTCTGGCCTGGTAAATTAATAGCTTCTTTGACGATCAAAAATAGGTTGCGAAAGCATTTGATATAAAAAATTAATCATGAAAGTTGTTGCAACTGTTCATAAAAAATGAGTTTTACTTTTTAATCTATTTAAAATTCAAGCACGAAATATTTTAATTTTACTTTCGTTCAACACCTGAACATGTATTAGATAGCCGCATAGCCAAGATGGGATCCAGAATGGCAAATGTATTCTACTTTAAAGACAACTTTTAGTACGACTCAGACGTAGGCGACGAGCTGTTCCATTTGTTGAAAGGTAGGAGTGGCGACACTTAAGCAAAAATTAATAAATTTTGAAGGTGCTCGCAGTAGCTCACTGGAAAGATTATCTGTTCGGTATGCAAAAGGCAGAAGTATCGGTGTACGTCTACGGCTAAAGTCGTCAAAAGCAACGACTGCTCATCATGTCTGGATCGACTGTGCATTGTCTAATGAATACAAGCCGTAAATAAGCTATAGGTGATGTTTGTTTGAATTCATTAAAAAAAAAAAAAAAAAAACTCCAGCAGACGAATGAATTTAGGGAATGCGAAACTCATCGAGAAAATTTCGACGACAAAACACTCTCGTTGAGGAATAAGCATGGAAAATTTAACGCCTAAGCGAAGAACATTGCTCTAATTGTTTATAAAGGTCAAAGATCGCATAAAGCGTTGCATAACAGTTGAAAATGCATCATGCATGAGATAGCAGTGGGGGTGTTGAGGTTTTTGCGCATGTGTGCGTAAGCCCCGCCTTCTGAATCTCCCTATCCGTAGCGTTGCTCCCGACTATCCTCGTAGGCTTTCAACGTGGCGCGCATTCTAATGTCGACAGGGCTACGTTTGCTATTGGGGTCTATTCACACGGCACCACAAGCTTCTCTTGCCTTTATGCTTTGTTTCACGCGTTGTCGCCTCATGTTGAGCCCGTTTCAATGTTTTCTTGTAAATTGCTATTTGCGTGTGTTATTATGGCTACTCGTGTCTGAACGTTTGTATGTTTGTCTGTTTGTCTGTCTGCTTGTCTGCCTGTCTGTCTGTTTGTCTGTTTGTGTGTGTTGTTTTCAATCCGCCAACCATTAAAGGAATTGTGCTGGTTAAAGATTGATGGTTTCAGCGGAAAAAAATTTACATATATGTTGGAATCGGTCGGTGGAAAAAAATTTACAGATATTTGCAATTGTGTTTTATGCCGTTAGCGTTGCCAGTAGCTAGCCAATGTGACTACTGCAGTTAAAGATTAGATGCGATTCGATCCCTCATAATCTCGCCCGCCGAATAAGCTAATTTCACACTCGTCAAGAAATACTAAAATATGCTGAATAATGCATTCACGTTTAATATCATAAAAAAACCTCGACCATCATGAAATATAAACGACGATAATCTCCATCAAAATTTAATGGGCCACCCTGAAAGTTGGTATGGTAGGCCACCCTATAGAACGCACTGTATCCACAGGAATTTGCAGCTCTGTTTTTCCTTAATTGAATCCGATTTACCCTCACATGATGTCGGTATGCTTAACTTTACAAATACATGTTTTCGAAACTCACAAAGATGGGTCTTTCGTAGTTTGTTCCTACGAACACTTGTAAGAGGCAAAATTTTCAGGAAAAATTGCTGAGTGTAACACTTGCAGAAGATGTTTTTCGCATTGATTTCAAAGAAATCAATCGTAGTGAATGACATATCACAAGTGCAATTGTCATGAGCAAAACTACAATAATTAATTCGTTATAGCACTTCTCGTGGATACTGTTGCCGTAAAAGTAGTGATTAAATGAGCTCATAACGTTGTACTTAAAATTCTATGGATTCAAATCTTAGCGTCAAACACAATGAATCTGAATTTGAACATAAAATGTTCATCATGAATGCGTTAACACATTAAACAAAGCGATGCCATTTGTAAACCATTTGTAAACATCACTGACAACCATGTGGCGCACTCTAATATCCTATTTTATGCGCTGTTATGTAAATAATCTATTTACGCTTAGAGCATTGTTGCTTGCCTTATGTGTTTATGCGCGATAATTTTCCTTAATATAAGGGTGAAAAAGACAACTGCAATTGACACCTTTGAGACATTCTCATTACTGCACTTACTGTAATCCATTAGTAGAAATATTTATATCTTGCTGCGTGAAGTACAAAAAAGCAATACAACCTTTACAAATATAAACTTTTGCATAGTTTTTTTTTGCATATGCGAATTTTTGTTGTAATTCGCGCAGAAAAAAAATTTTTTTAAAGTTTTAAACNGTTGTAATTCGTGCAGAAAAAAAATTTTTTTAAAGTTTTAAACATCTCAAAAAATGTGCAAGAGGAGGCTGAAATGTTATGCAATTTTGTATGCCACTTATCTGCTTAGTCTGAATCAAAAGTTATCGATACAAACTATAAAATGCAAAACAAGACCCGTGTGTTTTAATAAGACCTGTATGTCCTATATTGCATTTTATAGTTTGTATAGATAAATTTTCTTTTAGACTGATATGTTTTAGGTGATCCGAATTGTGGATCAAACTAATGGCTAGCAACAAAATTGCAATTTATGCATGAATTTCGTACGCGAGCATGGAAACGTAAGGGTGCTAATAAATCGGAAGATTTTTTTCTCACCCTATGGAATTTTCATCTCATATTGGCCAGGTAACATAAAGGTAAACCTTTTTTTTGCAAATAAAACATTATTCGACTTTATTTATTATTGTTGGCACCATGTAAAATTGGCTGCTCAGGTGGGTTAGTTCAATGCACATTTCGTGATATCGCTTCTGGCAGGTTTCTTTAATTGCCTATCTTTGAAATTTCAATTAGAAAACGCATTGTAATAACGACATCTTTGTGTGTATGTATTTATGCGTATGTTACTGTTTCGATCCCGTCAATCGCTTTGCTCAGCGAATCGTTAAAGCTAGAGTTATTGGATTTAACGAGCAAATTTTCCAGATTATTCGCCGCGATAATCTTTATATTTGCTCATCGACTTCTAAATGACTTACCGAAACTCAATTACACCTTAATATTTTACATGCAAGTCTAACTCATGACTTAGTTGATCAAACTTCGAAGAACGAATATTTATTTCTTTAAAGATTTATGCAGGCGATCTCACCATTCAAAATATAAAAGCCTAATTAGGTATATTATTCACCCAGCATATTTATGAGAAATTCGATGGCAGCATTACAAATACGTGCATTGCGCTAGCTTGTAAAACTTGCGCTATATAGGTCGACGTTCACTGCTGTTGCTTTATGTTTTGGGGCCTAGATACCTAATATCAAATATACAGTTTAGTTTGCTTAGGAAGCAGATTTTTATTATTAAGTTTACCTATATTCGATGGAATGCCTGAAACGATACAATGGAATTCATAGTAAATCATGAAAGGTCTTATATTATTTTCTGTACTAGGATTGTGAATTTGTTTGATGTGTGTTTATGAATAAACTCTCATGTGTTTGTTTTATTTAATTTCATTTTTTAATTTGCTACGAATGTGATGCTTCCCAGAGTAAACACGCATGTATACTATACCTCTCTATGCGACTACAAAAATCATAGTGTGGAAAATGCTTTTCGAAAATATTTGCCTAACAGGGAGGGAGGTGGAGGAGGTAAGCGTTTCACATGTGCAGGTGGGATTTTGAGACGGGTAGTTGAGTATCACAAGTATAAGATTTGCTGGTATCACGCAGCGGCTGGAACAGACGGTTGCAGATAGTGAAATTTCAACATTTGTTTAGTGTAGAATATTAGCATAGATGAAAAAACTAAAGAAAAGTGGAGGAAAAAGCTTACATGACAGCTCTGATGTAAAGTAGTCAAAATTTTTTCGTCTCATTTGTTGATTTGATTGCCTTAAATTTAGCAATTATTATGAAATATTTTCTATGTATTCTCAAGGCACAGCTAATACCGTATTTCTGATCGCTTTTTTCAAGAACTGTTTATGCAGTAGTAACTTAACTCTTCCCATCCCCTTTCAGCTCCCACTTTTTTCCCCCAACAGGCGGTTTATTTGTTAATCAAATAACAGAATGAGATAGGTGTCGCAAATTGCTACTTGTATCCTAGTGACCTCCGGCAAAGGTCTCTTCAGGTGTTTACCCCTGTCTTCGACTATCTTTACTCTTGGGGAATCAGGTCGTTCGTGTATGCCAACTTTGTCTTTGCTGTTATTAGAGTTCCCTCGTTCATTTGAAGTGAACATTTCGGCTGTCTCTTATGCAGTCCATAAACACCAGTTTATGATTCCATTTGGCTAAAAAATTTGTAAATCTAAAGCTTTCCTTCATATACCCATCAATGAGAGCATGAAGTGGCACTTATTGTGCTGTACCAGGAACCCCCTGAACAATGTCTCCAATCAAATGAGAGGAATATGCAAAAAAGAGGTGTGCATTTCCCATTATGATTGAAAAGAGACAAGCATCGCTCATTCATTTCAATTATTAATCTTATAACAAACAGTTGAACATTAACAATTCCGGATTTATAATTTCCGGGTTAATAATTTCCGGATCCTAATTAAACGTGCCATCGAGCAAGCGTCCGTTATTACAAGTCCGATAAGTTTTCACCTATAGCAATTTGTTCGGGATTAACGTGCATAAAGCAGTCATAATTTTTTTATGATTTCATTACAAGCATATCTTTTAACATGAACGCAAAAATTGTATTGCCATTGATATTGAATCATTAAGAATTGCTCTATTCCACGTAAAACTTATTAGCGTTGAATATAAACATTTATTAGCTATGAGTGTGTATGCTTTGAACTCAATTTTTTTTTTTTTTTGCCTCACTAAAGCATAAATTTTCTAATGAATGGAAATCAAAAGGATGTTTTACTTCGTCTCTAATACTCTTATCCATTCTATATAAGTCACTAAATATCACCTAATCGAAAATTTCCATTTGTGATTAATTATGCAAATTTCATCATATCATTCGCTTTGAATAAAATGAATAGTGATTATTGATCGATCACTTTTGACAACGTTGATAATCAGCATCTCACAAATAATACGTCACTACTTATAGTCCATATAATTGTTTCAAGTGACGATAAAGTTGGAGATATCAAATATTCTGATATCCTTATTTGCATATGGTATTTTCGAGAATGAGTTTCGTTATCGCATATCAGACAAGCACCCACTAATATGATTCCAGCTTACAACGGAAAACTGTTCCTTCTTTTTTATATAAATCAACGCAGTAGACGACGGTCAAGTTTGAATTTTAATATTTTAATATAATATTATTTGCTGGTGGATAAGAGAATCTATGCGCACTGATTAAATTTGTTGCAAATATTGACGAGGATTTAGTAAACAGAGAAGATTTTTCATCTAGCCATTTTATCATTTAATTCGACTGTTTAATTAATGCAACCATTAATGCAATCAATGCAATCATCTAGCCAATCAATCAATTAATGCAGCCATTATCATTTAATTAATTCCATCATTCAATTAATACAACGAACTAAACAAATATAATGATAGAGCACTTTCATATGCCCTTTTTCAACTTTCTTTTGTAAAATCATCGGCCGAGGATTTTCACCGCTGAAATCATTGAAGCTAGAGTTGCAAATATGAGCGTTATAAATTACACTATAAGATGGCATCGCTCATGGTGTTTCTCCAATTCAGAATGAGGTGTAGGTCTCCTCTAATTCTGAAAAATATTAAGGATATTTACATCATGCAAAAAATTGCATACATTTTTTGGTGAAATTTTATTCATTTTATGGTAACTGTGTTTCAGTCTTACACCGGATTGACCAACGAAAAGGAAATAATTTATTAAAGGATTTATATGAAAAGTAGGATAAGTTGAAACACGATCGCATTCTGAAGAGCATTTTTATATATTTTATTTTTATTCTGATATTATATAGAAGTGACTGGCGCATAAAGCGAAATACAAAAGCATCTGTCGTAGCATCTCATCTTACAAATCTTTCCGTTGACTAGCTAAATCGTCACTCATTGTACCTTATCGTTATCCAGTAATATGAAACTTTGTTAACGATATTCATTCTTTCATTATATGCAAAGTGCAAGTTGGATGGTAGCAGTCACATAAACATGTAAATCAAATAAGTGTATAATGATAGATGATATTTGAACAGATGACGGTTGAAAAAGTGGAAAATAGCATCTGTTGTTATCCTCTATGAAATTTGTTTTTCTCTTCTTTTATTTACCCATTAATCATAGGTGATGTAATCCATTGATGGAGGAGAATGTAGTAAAAACGATCTCATCTGTGAATAAATTCTTAAGAAAATTTTCTACTGTTTCTTCTCGTTTCTTCCGTTCACCCCAGAACTTCCATAATATTATTTAAAAATTCTTCCTACAGGTATGATGCATTCTTCCCCATTCCATTTTCGAGAATATATGCGGAATATTAATTACTTTTTTATTTAATTAATGCAATCGATTTCAGAAATCTCCCTCGCAAGAGACGTTTTTTGTTCGGTTCTGGCTGGTCTAAAATTAGGAGCTGATTGGTATTGAAAGTACGTAAATTTTTGGGAATTAAATTTCTAAAACCTTTTTTTTCCAAATTGATACAGCAAAGGGGAATAAAATGTAGGCCGACATCGTCTAGCGTCATTATATCAATAAAATCCGTAACCTTAGCTTCAAGAGTTGAAGAATTGCGATTAGATGCGAGTATTTGGGTAGACGTACACAGATATACGGAAAGAGTATAGCAAACCTTTTATAGAAGGCTTATTCGTTTGTTTGTTTGTTTGTTTGTTTGGTTCGGTTTTTTACAATCCAAACGGGAGAAAAAGAAAACCCGAAATAACTGCGTCGGATTTTTTGGCATTCCTCACCGTTTCTGGCTCTTCCAGACGTTAGTTGATTACCTTAGAAGTTGATTGGGAGATCATTCTGTTATGAACATACCTACTGGGTTTCCTAACTATAGTATTTTTGGATTCCGCTTGAAACACCTGGACATACAAACGAGTATATACAAACGTTGAGACACGTAAGTCGAAGGCCGCTATAAAGGGTTTTGCAAATGGAAATTTGTGAAGGGACACAAGAAGGCAGCTAAATTACGATAAAAGTGATTAGTCAAACATCACAAAAATGAATCAAGCAAGGGAATGAGAAGCAAACAGGGGGAAAGGTAGAATAAGAGAAAAGAAAATTGAAGTAAGGTCGAAATAGATAGAAAGAGCAAAGTTAGAGTTGCAAAATTAGATGAGTGTAATATGTACTGGCTGACATTTACAGCATCTGTCGATTTCTTTGACAGTTGAAGAAGCTGAAATGTTCTAAAATTTGCACGCATTTCACAACTTGAACTTGTTGAATAGCATTTTACAACGAGTAGGTCGCGTTTTTTGAGCTAACCTTATCGAAAAAAAAGCCGCTTGTGCACATAATTTATATGACCGGTCAGTACCCCATGTGCAGATACTTTGTGTGATCGGTCGGTCCATCTTTCGTACATACTTTGTGTGGTCGGTCAGTAGATCTTTTGCATATACTTTGTGTGATGGGTCGGTTTACCGAATCGTGAACGTCTTATCGAAATTTTTCAACTTGTATTCAAAACTAAGCGCAGATATGTGCAAAAGATCTGTTCAAACATTTCGTCCCTCATCAACAATTTCCGCTCGACGTTTCAATATTCATTTCCGAATTGAAATACGATGGCCATTTTTGCTTTGTGATATTGCAGATGTGTTACATATCGATTTTCTTTTATCGATCACAGATTGCAAAGATTGTAAAAAGATTTCTATCGTTATTTAATTGCAAAACAATAGTATTTTATTAATAGAATCGATAATATGACTATGTCTTGTTGCAAAAGTCTAGAAATTCCATCTGAATTAAGTTTTTGCCGATAGGCTCAATGAAGCTATTGTTTCTAAAAGTGAGGTAACATATACGTATGGAATTTAATGAGGCAACAGATCAGATATTACAAGCAACATAAAGATTTATTATTATCCTCCTTCAGAATTGCTATTATTAATAGCAGTCTTTTTTGTGGGTGTTTGATTTTTGGGATAAGCCGATACTATATATCTTCCTGACGGAGATCAGAAACTGCATTGATTTGGAACTAATACAGCTTTCACATCGAAGAAGGGATATTGCGGTGGAAAAGAAGTGTAACACTATCCACTTGTAAATAGCCGTTTGTCGGATTATCGTGCAAAGTATAAGAAAATGGGTCCTTTTCTTCTCGATTCACTCAATTTTTGCGTTTAATTAAATAAGCATCATAAATAGCAATACTAGACGGTTAAACTCAATTGCGCACTAATTTAAAATCGACAGATTAATAGCGGTTGTCAAAGAATTCGGAATTGAATCAGGAATGGACTATAAAAATACAACTAACTTATTGACATGGTTTACAGGTATCATTCACCTGTTGCTATAGGTAACTTCAATTATTGCTATTAATCGCTTAATCTTTATATGTACTTAGTTGATTTGCTTGAGGCAATTGTTATGCAGTACAGCATCACCTCTTTGATTGACCGATCCATCTCGAATGGAAGATGTGCTCGATTGTTCGCTTACGAATTATCTCTGCCCTCGTAAACAACATTAAAGTTAGTGGAAAGTTTCAACAAACAAGCATATCAATATTTTCTTTGAAATTATTGTCGTACATCCCATATTCCCATCCCAAATCTACGGAAATCTTCGAAAAATCAGTTGAATGGAGGCAAATGTTGCCTGAATAAATTTGGATTAGATAGCCTTTCTTTCGTAATGTTTGAATATCGATGATATATGAAAAAAAATTTATAAATCTTTGTTCTACAAATACCGAATGCTCAAATTCCATCAAGAATGAAAAGAAACTCATTATTCATTCAGAGAATATAAAATCATTTGTAAAATATTCTAGAAATAAATTAATTGTTTATTTGAATATCGATAATCGTAAAAATAGTGGTTAAGACGCACTTGTCGACAATTGAGCCGACTGTTATTCACTTGCAGATTTCTTATCATTGATAGAAGTTGGCAAGTTTCTGACCTTTAAATAAAGCCCTACGTTATCAATTTTGGGTGTTATGGAATTTATTGTGAAGGATGTAATAGTACATCATCTGATACTGTTTATGTTTATTGATCGTGTAAAAATTTTGTTTGTTTTTTTGTGATCGATGTCTGCTTCCGCCATTGAGCGTACTAACTCAAGTACTGCACTCAATCAAAAAGTCGACGTTGGCATAGTCTTCAAAGAGGTATGTTGAGAACATTTCCTTCCCTGTTTTCAAATAAATGCAATTTATTTATATATTTTATGAAAATTAATCGATCTCTTAGAAGATTCTGATAAAAATTTTTATGCTCTCAGAGTGTTGACCTAACCTTAATAAATTCGGCGAATAGTCGAGGATATGATAGTTGAAGTAATTGTTAAATATGCAATTTATCTTATTTAGGTTTTCACTACGAATGTCTACAAAGCTCTGATGCTTCGAGTTCTTAGTGGAATAATTTCGGAGTCGATGATTTTAACACGTCTCATATTACCTGGAATTAGTTATGTTCTGAAACTGCTTCTAGCGTTCCCGAGGTCACATTTTGTAAACTCTCCGAAGAAGGTGTCTCGACTTAAGATATTTTTCAACAACTTTTATGCCAGAAATAAGAGAAAGGTTTACAATTGCTGGATGTATCTTCCTCCTTTTACAGTCATGAAGATCTCCGCTTACTCGAGTTCTTAAAATTCCTACTACATACATCCTCTCAGCACTTCCAAGTTCTTCATTTCGAGCAAACGCTTACATTTTCCTATTATTTCGCTGGACTATATAACTTGTAAATAGATGCTTATAGATATGTAAATTTCTAATTGAAGTCTACATATGTGTTTTCGATGTTATTTGTATTTTCGCTATTCATTTTTAATGACTTTTTTCGTTCTTCTGTAGTTTCATGGGAAAACAATTGTGTTGTTTTATTACAACAGAGAATTCTATGGGAATGAATAAATATTCGGAATAAAAAAAAATCTTTTTTTCCCATATCCCGTTCCTTTGAACAACTGCCATCATATATTGCCAACGACCAATAAATCTTGTGATATAATGCCTTCTTTTGATCGCTCTTAGAAATCTCCTAAGAAACATTAACCGTTTTGTGAGCAGGCATTCGCATCGGTCAAATGAAAATCTTTTCGGCATAAAATGATGTAAGCTTTTAGCAACTTTAACATCTATAGTCTACATGATGAACAACTATTCTTATTCCCTGTATATTACTCTAAATTGAAATTACAGCGACCATATGCAATATTCGGACGATAAGTACGCGCATGCCCCCTTCTTAAATTTTAGTGACAACGGTCGAATCATGAATATATCCAAAATCTCTTCTTTATTTGTCATATCCTTACTACTTTTTGTCTATTTATTTGTCTTCTATGCCTGATATACCTATATCCTTATTTCTAGTTTATTTTTGGTTATTGTAAGTCAACAGTATAGCGGATGGCTCCCCTACAGAATGAATTCTATTCGCCAGGTTTTATAAGCCTATCCTTATTGGTTACAAAACATCCGGAAAAACAAACAAATCCACGAGTATAGGCACATAGAAACGAAAACACCGCTATGAATAAAGATTTGTGAAAGAGGCATAGAGACGTTATCAGCTCAGTAATGGCCACTCGTTGGGTGTACGAAAAGTTTTTCACTTCAACAAAAACAACAATGAGTTCTCCGCGTATAATAATATAAGCGAGCAGAGGGAAATACACAGAAGCACTTATATTAAGCGAATGCCTTCATAGCATATGTCAGGGAAAGAAAGGTAGCTTGAAAAAGCTGGGATGATAAAAAATTTGCAAAAACGCATTGCGGGAGATAGCTCAATTAACTATTGTAAGGGATATTTTTTGTTTCTCTAGTATTGCCAACTAAGAGAGTGTCATTTTTTGCTCAACTTCATTAAGCTTCTTTAAGTAGCGTGTGAAGAAAATTTGAAAAACCAAACGCAGTCCACGAAATGAAATAGGGAATTTCATCTGCTAATAAAAAAAACGACGAACTCTACCAGAAAGGTTGGCATTATATGAGATTATTTAGTTCAGCTCACAAAAGCCAGCCACCTCTATAATTTAATAATACCTCTTCTATAGTATTTATTTATTTGTATTTTATTTCAAAGTATGGAAATGGAAAAACACACAAAAATACGTGAATACGAGCAACAATGAGCAGCTTCGAAAAGTACAGCATAGGCGAGTGGACATTTAATACACAAGAGCAGCAGTATTTCCCATTAGCTGATCGTTCGTATACATTACGTTTATCTAATAATTCATAGAATCTTCCATACTGTTAGCGCATCATGGCGCCCATCACAATTGCGCATGCGGTCGTTTATAAATTGAAAATGCGGAAAAATCAGATCTATGGGGATGCATATAAGCTTCGAATTCGTTGAGGTACAAAAAAAGGATATTCGTTATTTTTCGCAAAGTCTACCAATTATCCTTTTCAGAATTTTTAAGGAACGGAAAATCTAGTAGAAGAAAACTCTAGCTATAGCGACCAACAATTATCCATTGTTGTTTATAATGGTTCAGTGTATTTCCGTCACATATCAATCCACAAACTAAATCTTCATCACGAACGATCGAAATATATGTGTAAATTGCTTTTGTTCAATGAGAAGCTTTGGTCGCTTCCACCACACCCTCCCCCTCTACACACATTCTACGCTTTTTGTTTGCTTCAGAACACAATTTTTTGAGTAGAACACCTCCCCCTCTCACCTCTTCCCTTTCGCTTTTTGTGATGCTTTGTAAACACATTTGTAGCTTTGAGATGCTTTCAAGAAGGAATCAGATCAAACTGGACGAACTCTTACCCTCTTGGGCAAGTGAGCATGTCTTATGCTTCATGTTTGCTTGCTTTACGATGGATTTCACAGGTTTACGATGCGAGAAGGGCTAATGGTATATACTTCCAAGGATGAACACACTAGATCGTCCTACACTGTGCTTCCAAGGATGAGGAACGGTGCTTGGGGCTCTTTTAAGTTGTGGCGGATAGCAAGAGGAGGAGTGCTTCGTCGTTGGTTGGTTCCCCTGCGGGTATACAGGTTTCGGTGTAATCGTGGTAATGTTTATGCACAAATAGGCACAAATGCAAATGAAGTTTACAACACACCAGCTTCGCAATACAAGTTCGTCGTATAAATGGCACATTATGACGAGCAGTATTTGACCTCACGTAACTTTGTCACACAAAAGAAGAGTTGTGTTCTTTTATCGTGAGAGTCTCGAAATTCGAGTGAGAGTTTTGGCTCTCTTCGTTTTGCGCTTTGTTCGCTATGACTGAATATCGGGTCGTTCGAACACGATAAAAGAAATTCGAAATATTAAAAGTCTTAAACAGGCCTGATTCGCGGGCTCGTCCACTTGTGTCCCCTTTTGGATCGATCACCGTTTTCGTCCCAAGTTGATAGCTTGGTACTGCGGGCTCGCCACCCGTCGGACCTCGAACTTGGGTAATTAAACCTGGTATTCGGGTAAACAATGAGGCGATATACGGCATAACAGATAAAGGTGATATGGTGAATCACTGGAACCTCAAGCAGGCCTAATAAAGACTAATATCTGGAGTAGAGATGTTGGGTCTGACGACAATTCATAACATAAATCGTAAGAACATTGTACAGGAAGATTAATTGAAAAATACATGCACTAAGAGCTAAATGAAAAATTCGGTCGAAACGTGTAAGAAGCCGAGCCTAATGCGTCGTCATTGTCGGGCACTGAGCGAATTGAATGAGTGACGTAAGCTTGCAGAAACATGAACGGTTGAGACCGTCATGAGTGGCGCCTTTGGTGTTATTCATGCTTGTTTACTGTGCATTAGCATTTAGCGATAGTCATCCTATTCGTTGTGATTTGCTCTTCTTATGCCATTTACGATGCCCTCTTTGATTGACGTTTCCGGTTCGTCAGTTGCATCACTACCGTAAATAGACGTTACGCTTTCGCGAATTTCGCGACATAAATGTTAAAAACATTTCAAGAAAATTTGAATGTCTAAA
>JAAVTS010002769.1:3346-19881 GCA_022845575.1 Baylisascaris ailuri
TATATATATATATATATATATATATATGACTACTACCACACAGGCCATTCTTTACCAGTACCACTTCATCGCCGACAACGACACTATCTCGTACCTGAACGCTTGGCCATAAAAAAAGTTTTATGTACATTCGCTATCTCCCATATTACAAAAATAAGACAATGAAATACCGATTTTCGATTTGAGTGAGTCGGGTGGAGTGGCGACGTGTGCACCGACATCCTGCAGACAGCACTGAATACGCATCAATACCTCGCAAACATCGAACAGCCCTTCGTTGTACAACATCTCCCGACATACTCTAAATCAAATATGCTTTCTACTTTATTGAACATGAACCCGAAAACAGAGTCTCAACAATTCAACACACGCACATAAAAGCCATTTCTATTTCATTTCTTCACGAAAACAGTGATCAAATCGTGACTTATTAGCGAACCATCATAACGTCGAACATTACACTTCAAGCCAAATCTCGTTCCTTGATATCGCCTTGAGGTGGAGCTTTTCTAGATGTTTTCAATGCCTCATTAAAACATACGCTCTAGTTGATCAGCCTATAAAATGACTTCTAAAAACGTGCTGCATTTTTTTTAATTTTGCATACCTAGAACGCTCATTTAAATAGACGCTAAAATGGCAAAGCATAAGACCACCATCATAGTGGAATTTCGGAAACAACTTTCCCACTGCTATTGTGAGTCATTCTGACACTTAAAAGAAATTTTGAGCAAATGAAAAAGGCTTCTAATTTACGTCTCAAATTTTCACCCCAAAGAAGAGACAAATCTTTTATTCTTAAGGTAAATTTCGGTTTAATATGCTCATCATCATTAATCCAGCAAAAGCGGCTGGCATCTCCTCAACCTACCATTTACCTAACTGATCACGTTTCGCATAACCAATGAGTATTTAAGGAGCGTAATCCTACAAATGTAACTTTATTCTATATCAATTTATTTACTAAAGGCAAACTTAGGCTTAGGCTTAGGCTTAGGCTTAGGGGCTTAGGCTTACGCTTACGCTTACGCTTAGGTTTGCGCTTAGGCTTAGGCTTATGCTTAGGCTTAGGCTTAGGCTTAGGCTTAGGCTTAGGCTTAGGCCTAGGCTTAGGCTCATGCTTAGATTTATGCTTAGGCTTAGGCTTAGACTTAGGCTTAAGCATAGCATTAAGCTTGAGCTTAAGCTTAGGCTTAGGCTTAGGCTTAAATTTAGGCTTGAGCTTAGGCTTAGGCTTAGACTAGGCTTAAGCTCAGCATTAAGCATGAGCTTAAGCTTAGGCTTAGGCTTAGGCTTAGGCTTAGACTTAGGCTTAGGCTTAGGCTTAGGCTCAGGCTCAGGCTTAGGCTCAGGCTTAGGATGAGGTTTAGCTTAGGCTTAAGCTTAAGCTTAAGCTCAGGCTTAGACTTAGGCTTAGCTTAAGCTTGGGCTCAGGCTTAGGCTCAGGCTCAGGCTGAAGCTCAGGCTTAGGCTTAGGCATAGGCTTAGGCTCAGGCTTAGGCTTAGGCTTGAGCTTAAGCTTAAGCTCGGAGTTAAGTCTTGGCTTAGGCTTAAGCTTAAGCTCAAGCTTAGGCTTAGCCTTAGGCTTTGGTTCAGGCTTAGGCTTGGGTTTAAGCATAGGCTTAAGCTTAAGCTTAAGCTTAAGCCTAGGCTTGGGCTTGAGCTTAAGCTCAGGCTTGGGCTTAGGCTTAAGCTTAGACTCAGGCTCAGGCTTAGGCTCAGGCTTAAGCTTAGGCTTATTCTTAGGCTCAAGCTTAAGCTTAGGCTTAGGCTCAGGCTCAGACTTAAGCTTAGGGTCAAGCCTATGCTTAGGCTTAAGCTTAAGCTCAAGCTTAGGCTTAGGTTTGAGCTCACGCTCAGGCTGAGGCTTAGACTTAAGCTTAGGCTTAGGCCCAGGCTCAGGATCAGGGCTGGGCTTGGGCTGATGCACGCAGACACCTTCAGACATCCGCAGGCACAGACAAATGCAGATACACGCCCAGACAGACGCGCTACGCACACAGATACAGACACACATAGACACACGCATACACACACCATATTCATACACGAACACAAACACCACACCACACTCGATACGATACACAGCACACAAACATCACACACTCCACGGACCCCGCACAGCACACTACACACTTCACGCACCGTACGAGCCACATCAACACCCTACCCCCACCATAAAACAGGCAACACACGCATACATACACCCACGCACCCCCTTCCCCAATACACACACCACAAACACTACGCACCGCATACCACAAAGAGACACAGACAGACACGCGTGTATGTACAGATAAGCAGACACATGGAACGTAGACGCAAATACACGGACAAGCGGTGACGCACCTAGATGAACAGACAAACGAGCGCAGACGCAGACACAGGCAAAGGCGCGCTGGCGAACAGATACACATGCGCAGGCAAACACACAGATGCTCACAAAGAAACAGAGACACGCGCAGACAAGGGCACACACAAACAAGGCACACGTAGACACACCCACGGACACCGGTACACACAGAAGCGTACAGGAGAGGCACATATAGATACACTGGTAAGCATGCAGACACACAGACACGAACACAAGTGAGCAGAGGTACACAGGCACCTTT
The DNA here is from genome assembly GCA_022845575.1 of Baylisascaris ailuri. Classification (NCBI taxonomy): domain Eukaryota; kingdom Metazoa; phylum Nematoda; class Chromadorea; order Rhabditida; family Ascarididae; genus Baylisascaris; species Baylisascaris ailuri. Next base: position 5,962 of record JAAVTS010002769.1, read on the forward strand.
ATAGATAGACAGAGACGCACAAACGGCACGCACCGCAAACATCGCACGCAAAACACCACGCACGCCACACCATACCGCACACAAACACCACATTACACACATATACCACACAGCACGCCACACATGACAGATCACACCACGCTTCACGCCACACTCTACGTCACACCGCACCTCACCGCAAACACAATGCGCACCATAGATACCACGCGCAAAACCATCAGACACCACGGACCACACATTGCTCCACATACACACGCCACGCTACATTACACCACATACACCGTACATATGCACCACCTGAAATAACACGCATACGCCGCACATACACGCCACACCACGCCACACGCCACACTACATGCATCACATCACGCCCCACCCCCTCCGCTCCCCAACGACAGTTTATGTCTGTGTGTCTGCACCCAAGCCTAACCCTCACTCTAAACCCGATCCCAAGTCTAAACCCGAGCCTAAGCCTGAGCCCAAACCTGGGCCTAAACCTAGTCATAAGCCCAAGGCTAAGCCTGGGCCTGAGCCTAAACCTAAGCCTGAGCCCAAGGTGCGTGCCTTGCGCGTCTGTGACCGTGTTTGTCTGCATCCGTGTATCTGAACCTAAGCCTAAGCCTAAACCATAACGTGTGCGTTCGTTCTGTGTAAGTCTGTGCCCGTATGTGTGCATCTCCGTGCGTCCATGTTTGTGTGCCTGTTTTTTGCGTGTCTCTCTTTGTCTTTGCCTGTGCGTCCGTATCGCTGTGTTTACGTGCGTCTCTGCTTGTCTATGTGCTTCCGTGTCTGGGTGTCTTTATGTGTCTGCGTGTGACTGTGTCGCGTGCGGCGCCACCTGTGTGGTGTGTGTATGTGCTGTGCGTTTTGTGATGGCGGGCGGAGTGTAGTGTGGTGCGTGTGGTCTGTATAGTGTGTGGTGCATTGCGTGTGGTGCGTGGTGCGTGTGATGTTTGTGTGCTGTGTGGTGTGGCGTGGTGCTTGTGTGTGAGGTGGCGTGGTGTGTATATGATGTGTCTGCGCGCCTGTTTACCTGTGTCTCTGCCTGTGCGTGTCTGTCTCCATGAGTATCTATGTGTACCTGCGTCTATGTGCCTGTGTATGTCTGCGTACGCATGTGCCTCTGCTTGCCTGTGTGTCTATGTGTGTCTGTCTGCGCGCGTCTGTTCTGTTTGTGTCTGTGTGCGTGCGTGTGCGCCTGTTTGCGTGTGTCCGTGTATTAGTGTGTCTGCGTGTTTGTGTGTCCGTGCCTGTGTGTCTGTATCCACGTGTGTCTATATGTGTCTGTGTTTGTGTGTGGTGTGCGGTTTGGGATGTGTAGTGTATGTGGTGTGTACGTTTGCGGTGATGTGTGTTATCGGGCGTTGCTTCATGTGGAAAAATGTCAATCCAGATTTATATAATCACTTGATTTCTTCTCAAGAAAGTGCGTCACTAAACGTTGTGTTATTGTTTCTGGAATATTTATGCAACCTGTTAATCTATTGGCTAAACTAAACGAAATGTATATTCATGGTCGTAGCATATCTATCTTAAAGGAGCATATAGAGAATTCATTCCAGGTTAGAGATGATTACACTGATAGAGGGCGGCGAAGAATATTACCTCGAAGTTGGACGATACTATAGCAAAAGTCTAAGAGTGAAAATTTTTCAAGAGGAAATTTACATCAACCATTCATAATGAAAGGCGAGAGAGGCGGGAGGAGATAGAGGGGAAAACAGTGGTGTCACTGTTAGATGCTTTTTCTCTACTTCTCTGTTTGCACCATATCAAACCCATTTGCTACTGTTTTCAATTAAATGCGACCTTCAGAAGTCTCTAAGCTTCTCATTTCTCTTCAATAGCAGCACTCCTGCAAAACTAAACATACGATATCGAGAATACATTCCAACCTGGAATTATAAGTTTCTAAACATAATGAACTCTCCTTCCACTGCATATCTCCTGTGAAAAAGCTGGTATGTGCAAAGCGATGCAATTCTGAATTGTCACTTGCCACGTGATACCTGCTAAGACAAGTGAAATGCAACAAAATATTAAAAAAGGAACGCGAGTATCGACAAAACGATCAAAAAAAAGCGAACCCAATGTTTGAGCTGAGTTCGTCAACGGTTCCGAGTGCTTGGAACGCTAAATCGTCCTTCCATCGACGTTCGTTCGAGAATAAACTGCTCTTCCCTAAAAAAATAGTTCTCCACTCATAACATTAACAGGTGTATCCGTACCTGTTGAACAAATGATATTCTTTCGTTCAACAGGTACGGATACACCTGTTAATATATATATGTACAGGGCAAGGTAAGCATATGTAATTACCCCCGATGTTCTAAAAAAACTTCCTAACAATCAAACTGAGGAGAGAAGAAGACTCAATTAACTCTTACATAAAATATGTTTTAAGCATTTCAGACAAGCATACATAGAAACTCTCTCAAATACTCCCCTTCTCCATTGAGTTAAAATCGATCACGGCTGAGCTAAAGCCGATCGCCTGATAAAAACCTAATTCAAGCCAAAACCCACTCACTTTCCTTACTTCATTAAAATTGAAAGGTAGTTTCTACCTTGACGATCACCGCTGATCAATTAAGAACCCCACTTAAATCTTAGAAGGTTTATAAGCCGGAAAGGTTTTATTCAAATTTTTACGGTAAGTCGTGTATCTACTATCATACTACATCACATTCAAACGATCCTCTCCCCCCCCCCCCCGCCCCAAGAAAGAAAACTTAACTTCTAAGTTCGACAATAACGAAGAAAACAGCTCACCTTGATCACCAGTACCGCGTCCTTTTTTAAATGCAGCCAAATAGGGCGTTACATGCAAATGATGTTCACCAAGTCGATATGTCGAACATGAGAGCAGCTTCATGCAACGACGATACATCATAAACTGCCAACACAATAAACGCCAATACCCAAATCACTGAAAAATTGAAAAAATTTTAAATATTAAATATCGGAGCCAATTGCACTGAACAGCAATGCAAAGTTACCCCATAATTTAGCAGTAATTTTAGTTGCTTTTTTCTCGTGGTGTATGTGGATTACACAATTACACATGCAAATTATAGCACACAAACATGTGAACCACATAAACAGCCAATTTCTGCGACAATCGCGACAACAGTGGAAACGATCCTCAAAGTGGATTTGTGATACGATGTCTAAGACGACCGTCCTTCGGCTTGAAATTTTAATTTTCCAACCGGAAATTCCATTCAATATTCAAAACCGATGCATAAATTGCGAAACCAGTTGAATCAACCAATGGAGGTTTAGCTCTCATACTACTCAAAAATCCTTCATATTATGCTTGAAGATAATAAAACGGAAAACCTGGATGACGTAATAATTGAAAACGGTTTATACCAGCATTTTCCTTGCCGCTACCATTCCATCTCATGTTGGCCAAAGAACCTCTAATAGTTACTACCGACTGGCATTTGTCGCGTCGTAATTTCAAACTTCTGCTAATAACCACTTAAGAACGTTTTTTTCAGTAAGTAAATCATAATTCAGACTGGATAAAACACTTAGACCATCTCTCAAATTCCAGGCACCACAGCAAGTGGTGATAGCTCATTAGGCTATAAACAAAACCTTTGCTAATTTCAAGCGCTATATTCTCGAGTCATTGTCACCCGTCCTTTGGATAAGCTTTTACGTTACCTGGTAGCGAAAATTGCTGTTTTTGAAAAAGCTGCTCCTAAGGCGCTGTCTTCCCCAACACCACATGGAGTTCTGATCCTCCATCTCATTACTACGCTATTAACCAATGTGTATCATGCAATAAGGCATGAAAGAATTCTACGAAAGTATATATTGTTGGTAGGCAGGTGCTGTTTTTAATTTCTGCAAATTGTCGTAAAATATGGTACTACCATAACGCCCACCTGCTTACCACCCTCTTCCTCCATCTCTTCCTTCACCAGACCTCATTCCGTATCCGAAAGATTAGACTAAATAATGGCTACATAGATCTTGTCTCCCTCCCACATCAGCATCAAGGAGGTGGACATCCCACTGCAAGAGAAGAACTGATGATCAGGATCATCCTAGAAAAAAATTCGAAGTACATATACCTTAATGGAATTCAAAAATTCCTGGGCAACGCCACCCCCCTTCTCCCCCTCCCCCCACCAGCAAATATAAAAACATATCAGTAATATTAGAATTGCGGGCATGATTGACGACTAAATATGTTAAGTATGCAGAGCGACGATACGCATTCCGCAAAATAAAATGCAAAACAAAAACGACAAATAGATTCATAAACGTGAAACATTTTATTGCAGCATAAAGCACTGCTTCACAACGGAAGAATATAATAAACCAGTGTGTCTTAAACGAAGTGCACAGAGATCATACCATAGAATATATCCTACATTTTATAGTTCAGCCGACTAAACTCTCTTCCTTTATTATGGAATGGTGGAAGGACAGGAGCCAAGAATGGGTAGGGATGGATGCGGAAGGGCGAAGGGACACACTCAGATTCTTTAGTCCAACGAATTTTAATAGGAGGAGCGGAAAATATCGACAATATAAAGCGCTAATCATTGATGATCCAATTGAAAAAAAAAAAAACAAACAAATAAACAAAAACAAAAACAAAAAAATAATCCAACNAAAAAAACAAACAAATAAACAAAAACAAAAACAAAAATAATCCAACTGAACATATAAATATATATCATCAGCAAAATAAAAAAAAAGAAGAATAAAAATTATTTCTACCATTGCATACAAATAATATTCCTCAAGTTGGAAAAAAAATGCCAGTAATTAGCAATAAAAAAATTTAAATGAATTTAAAAGGCATATCAAAAGGAAAAAACAATAACAAAAACAATATTTCAAATATCATTTAGGAACTTAGCAAACAATGATAATATTATCCAGTAAATCAATTTCACAAAACCAATTAATAGAGAAAATAAACTTATATTCATTCTGCAAAAAAATCACATCAACTTTATCTAGAAAATTGCAAAAAAAAAAAAAAAAATTCACACCTTCTAAAAAAAATATTCATAAATTATATATAGGAAAAGAATAATGTTTTTCCATTTCCCCTCCCCTTCTCCGCTGTTTTATCGCTGCTTCAACAACTTCGGCAAACAAGCAGGCAATAATTCATCAGATCTGAAACATTTCCACAATTTTCTTCTCGTCAAGAATGCATACTTTACCTATAATTTGTACTTTAAATAGCGCATTCTAAATGGTCAAAATTAAGGAGTTTTCCCTACTTTCCCTAATTTAGGGAATTTCCTAACACCTCCGAAATTTTAATGAAGGATGGCGTAAAACGCTTCTTGGGCAAGAACACTACGCGAACTTATCAAAAAGTAATCAAAAGCAATAAAATACATAACGATGTAATAAATGGTAACATCACATTATGAAGACTACAATGCAATGCGAATGAGAGGTTTTTTAAAAATAAAAAAAAAAGGCACAAATTCCATATGATTTGAAGACTTCATATTGAGCAAGAAACGATATATTAAACCCACTTTGCAGCACTCTTCGAGATTCATAACACAATATGTTTCCTAGATGAATATGAGCTCAACGGAATACCTCTTCATTAGAATCAACTCGTTCTATAAAAACTGCTTAATTTACCTTTAAAAGAGCGCAACACACAGGCTACAAATCAACCTACAATTTTGTCCTAACCGAATAAGGAAATCTGTAAAAAAAAATTAGTCCAACTATCGCCTCCTCTACTCGGCTAGCCTCCAGCCTCGAGTTCAGGAGAATGGCGCTCTCTCCAACCTGCGAGAGCTGCTCCTTCCCGGGCTGGGAGCCTGGCACTTTTGTAGCATGGTTGGACCTGCCGGGGCATACGCCCCGCTACCATAGGTGCCAGGCGGCCAGTGTCACCGCTGCACCACGATGAGGCGATGAGGTAGGACTTTGCAGCGGACATATCACATCACTATATATTGACTTCTCCCAACCCTTAACAGCGTTTCCTCTTCCTCTCCTCCTTGCAGCTAATCTCAGACAGCCTCTCTTATCTCTCTCAAAGAAAACTCTAAACCCTATATCTGTGGCAAACAAAACAATACTCCAGTACGAGAAAAAGTGCATTACCTTTCGTAAATTGTGCTCTTGGATATTAGGTAAATGGAGTGGAAGTGGTTGTTGAGGGCGCAATATTCACCGGAACGACGACATACAGGTGTCTGATCAAATGAAACCTCACTTATCTCTACGGAAGTTGCATGTGGGTTACCGAATAGATCGTTCGATAATGTGGTTACTGAACAATTTTTTGAGCGTGAAACCATCACCTAATGAACCTAGATTTCACATAACATTGCTGCAATATTCTACATCGAAGTAAGTGCAAAGTTAAGGATAGCAAATGGCCCCAATAAAAATACATAGCTGCGCCAAACCAAAAACAACCCAGCTATTACAAATGTGATTTGATCGGTGTTATATAATGAGGCACGCAATCACGTACGGTAAGGCATCACTTTAAATTATATAGCACCCCCCCCCCTCCTGCCCCACTCCCGTTCTCCGCTTTACTGAACTTTAGAGAGAAGCATAACACAAAAGAGACTATATCGTCTTGTGCGGACCTACTGGAACTCAGGTGATTGACCCGAACTGACAAATTTAATTAAACAGACCTAATACAAATATTGCAGGAAGGAGGGAGGAGAGGCGAAGGAAGTGCCGCTAAGTTTTCCCTCCTGTTGCAACCAGTGGTACATACATATATATCCCCCTCATTGCGAACAACGTGTAACTCCCAAAAAATCAAAAGAGAATTTCTGTCATTTTCATGCCACATAGCAAGCGCTTCTCCCATTTCTGTGTCGCTATCTCAAAGTTCTAAGAAAAGAACAATGATCGACAATCAACCTCTGATTTGAAGACCTTCTTAAGAGGCGAGACAGACATCCTCAGGATTGGCATTTTGAGCAGCCATCTGGTCATTCAACTCGCTCACTCGATTCGCTGCTTCTAATGCTTGTGGTATCTTCAACTATAAAATTAACACAAGCAAAGAACGAATCGAATGTATGCAGAACGGCGGGAATAATAAAAATACTTACCTCCATAAAAAATCAAACAATAATAAACAGTTTATTTCAACGCAGAGTTCTTCCTGGGAAGTACATGACTGAAGGACGGTGAATGGAAGAAGAATAAAGAGTGTCTAGACACAACCTAAATTTGACATCTCACTACTTACAACTTATGCACTCCATAAGTAGCCTCACAAAAACATAGGGTTTCCAGCACGTCACAGGTTGAATAAGACACGTGAGACCGTCGCGATTATAAAACTACACGTTTCTCCATCGTCAATATGCCCTGAATCTTGACCATCGGATACTCAAAAAACTAAACTACCTGTGGTCCTTTTGGAGCTGAAGAAGTGGGCTTCTTTTTCTTTTTGTGCCGCAAACGACCACCCATTTTCGTTTTGTCTTTGCGTGACTAGGACCTTGTCTTCTGAAGATCCCGTTTGCGCGGTACTGAGCTGTCGGCCAGCATTAGTGCCATCGAATCTTCCCCACTAACCGCCGCACTTCCAGATCCGATTGCCAACAGACCCGATGATGACGCTTTACCTGTCGATCTGAACCAAAAATTCTTTTCAGCTAAATCAGCACACCAAAACAGGTCAATCAGCAGCTGGAGTAACCGCAATATATTACCCGCAAAATTTATCGATTTCCTTAACAATGCTCGAGAGAAAAACAAAAAACTGAGGTTGGAGCAGACAGACGTGTCCAAATATACTGAAGGCGTAAGCGACAATTAAACCCATCAATGNCCCATTTTCGTTTTGTCTTTGCGTGACTAGGACCTTGTCTTCTGAAGATCCCGTTTGCGCGGTACTGAGCTGTCGGCCAGCATTAGTGCCATCGAATCTTCCCCACTAACCGCCGCACTTCCAGATCCGATTGCCAACAGACCCGATGATGACGCTTTACCTGTCGATCTGAACCAAAAATTCTTTTCAGCTAAATCAGCACACCAAAACAGGTCAATCAGCAGCTGGAGTAACCGCAATATATTACCCGCAAAATTTATCGATTTCCTTAACAATGCTCGAGAGAAAAACAAAAAACTGAGGTTGGAGCAGACAGACGTGTCCAAATATACTGAAGGCGTAAGCGACAATTAAACCCATCAATGAAACTCTACTTTCATCTCTAAAAAATACTGTCCACGAAGTAATCAACCAACAATCCTATTCTTAAAAACACCTCAGCAATGATTCCCAAGAAGACTTTTCAGATTCACTGAACTAGCCGCAGAGAAATGCACATTGCATTCTGCTATACATTGCAAATCTCTAAATATTCGTCACAACTTTGGGGCGGAAGCTCTAAAACATTTGCATAGAGTCAACAGTCGCTAAACGTTGGCTTTTTACAACTCCCGCGAGAAGAAACATGAGCTAAGTCGCTAGATCTCAACAATCATTAGAAAGGAGCATTATGTAACTGCCGTGATAAAAAATATGAACTGAGACGCAAGGTTGCTCAACACTAATTTTTTCGAGCGCCTTTATAACCACAATGCAAACCACCCGGCATTTAACCATCAAAAAATAAAACGATAAAAAACTTATGACCACCAACAGCGACTACTCAATCGCTGCTTACTTATTTTATGTATAAAAACCTAACTTTATCACTCGGTGCATATCTGTACCGAGGTACCGAATATNGGTACTGAGCTGTCGGCCAGCATTAGTGCCATCGAATCTTCCCCACTAACCGCCGCACTTCCAGATCCGATTGCCAACAGACCCGATGATGACGCTTTACCTGTCGATCTGAACCAAAAATTCTTTTCAGCTAAATCAGCACACCAAAACAGGTCAATCAGCAGCTGGAGTAACCGCAATATATTACCCGCAAAATTTATCGATTTCCTTAACAATGCTCGAGAGAAAAACAAAAAACTGAGGTTGGAGCAGACAGACGTGTCCAAATATACTGAAGGCGTAAGCGACAATTAAACCCATCAATGAAACTCTACTTTCATCTCTAAAAAATACTGTCCACGAAGTAATCAACCAACAATCCTATTCTTAAAAACACCTCAGCAATGATTCCCAAGAAGACTTTTCAGATTCACTGAACTAGCCGCAGAGAAATGCACATTGCATTCTGCTATACATTGCAAATCTCTAAATATTCGTCACAACTTTGGGGCGGAAGCTCTAAAACATTTGCATAGAGTCAACAGTCGCTAAACGTTGGCTTTTTACAACTCCCGCGAGAAGAAACATGAGCTAAGTCGCTAGATCTCAACAATCATTAGAAAGGAGCATTATGTAACTGCCGTGATAAAAAATATGAACTGAGACGCAAGGTTGCTCAACACTAATTTTTTCGAGCGCCTTTATAACCACAATGCAAACCACCCGGCATTTAACCATCAAAAAATAAAACGATAAAAAACTTATGACCACCAACAGCGACTACTCAATCGCTGCTTACTTATTTTATGTATAAAAACCTAACTTTATCACTCGGTGCATATCTGTACCGAGGTACCGAATATTTGTTTTCGCTTCAAGATGCGATGCATTCAAAATTTCTACCCTATTGAAGCATCGAAACAAACGCGACTCCTACAACTGGCTTAATAGAACAAATATACATATAGAAATAACTTTCATGGTTAGAGAGATGAAGATTCAGGAAAACACATCAGCAATGGCGACCATTATCCTTGAGAGTGTTCAAAAAAAATAAATGAGAAAGTGGTGAGTAGGCAAAAGTTCGTCAATATGTACATGTACAATGAAATGCTAGTAAGTTTAAAAGCAAACTGAAACTCATTTCCAGGTCGATTCTCAAATTTGGTACTAAAACCTATGTTTGCTCAAAGGCGTCAAAAGAGGCGCCGCATTGAATAGACAATCATAAATGACCTTTAAGAAGAGCGAATTTGCCATCCTCTGAGAGACCGTTTAACGAGGNCCGTTTAACGAACGTAATTTCTTTGCCACCTTGACAAGCCGCCGCACGGTGATATCCATAACGTTGAGTATGTCTGTCGGATTATGATGGGCAAGCCGCTTTACATGAATCTTCTATTGGCGCGAAAACTGTTTGAATCCCCCGACGCGAAAAAAAAATTGTTTGAAGCTTCATACTGCTCGCATAGAAATACCTAGAACTTATTCGGCACCAAAATTTGCTGCCCTTTTTATCAAATGGATATAGAACAGATTTCAGTGAGTTGTCTAAACTAAACAAACGTTTTTTAGACGTGTATTTGATTCTATCGGCAACAACCTAACGACTACATTGAATGACTTTTTGCGGAATAGTTTTATTTAAAATTATCAATTTTAGAGAACAACTCAGCAATGATGGAATAGATTGAAAAACAGTTATCCAAGAAGATAATCTCAGAAGAAAGTAAGACTGAAGAAGGATAAAACTGCGCAACTGTGACATCATGCCTCTACACCACAATGAAGCAATCATATAACATGACCTTAAAAGCATACCGCAACGGCGATCCATATATTTGCCAAAGCCCTGATCGCTTGACCGTCTAGTGATGTCCTTGGCTTCGAAAAAACGTTGCGCAAACATCTGAAACTATGCGACTGTATCGACCGTTTAGTGACAGAACGTTTTCGCATCTTTGCGAGCTCTTTGGTCGATGGCCCTATGCAGTTTTGTTTCAATATAACGATCTGTGGTACTCTCTGAGTTTTCTCATCAAAGCAATTAGAAATGTCTAATACGAACGATGCAAAAGGCTCCTTTTCGTCATAACCCTTTTCCAATGCACCATCACCGTCTACCTTCAATCTCCATTTCTCTGCAATAGACCAAATAAACATTCTTCGATAACTTTAGATGCTTCTCTCAGTTCTCAAGAACGAACCTTTACGATCTGATACCTTGTGGTCGGGAAGCCCGATTCAGTTAAGAACATCACAGAATTGCAGCAGGATAGGATGGGGAGGGGGAAGGAGGGGGGACAGAGGAACAAGCACATGGATCCTATATATGTGCCCGCTTAATCAATCGGACCGCATCACTATATGAATTGTCAGAAACGATGGAAACAGATAAAGCTGATTCACTGGTAACTCTTTTTAACTAACAAAGCATGGAAGGAAGCATAAAGCGACTTACGCTGAACACGACTTGCGGGACGTTGTTCACATCCACCGACGCGACGCCAATCCAGCCCAACATCATTATAGCGTTTTTCAGCACCAACGAGTAGTCGCTGAAATTCGCAAAGTCACTGTTTAGGTGTCACTGTTCTACGATCCCTATTATTGCAGCGGTGTTCTTCGCCACGTTTAATTAAACAGCATATATTCACCTCAAGTTTTTGAGGGTTCCAAGTAATATAAATCCCTGGAACCGCTTATCTAATATAATTTCAACTGTTTTCCGAAACTGAAGCAAACCCAAATACTTTGATCGAAAAGAACAGAGCAACGTGAATGGCAAAATAGCAAACGTATTGGCATATTCCTATTAAAGACATACATACTTCACTTATCAATATGCAGTATAGCAAATTTATCACTGCTGCTACGAACAGCTTCTAGTCAATTCTGACAGAGACTTCAAGAACATACTAACCTCAATCAGGATTTGAACAAAGGGAAGGCTTCGTAGATACGGTAGTGAGGCATGCCTGCACGCACAGTTCTTCTACCGCCATCTCTGATCGCAATGCCCTACAATTTGAACTCATAGCCAAATGAAGCTGAAGCCGAAGTTGCAACTAATGAAAATAATGAAAAAAGCCCAAAATTAGGTCCTTTATAGTAATGCAAAAAATGAGCATAGTTCTGGTAATTAAAGTGATATAAAATTAAAACTTCTCTCTCCGCTAGTGCTCTCAAGTATCACTTTAGCTAGAAAAAACCCAACTCGTTGAAGCCAACAACCATAAAGATAGTATGAGGGCCCTGCAAATGAGTTACCCCCTTCTATCTTCCAGTTCGAGCACTCACTTCCCTTTGTCGCTAATCGAGTCGATTGCAGCAGTCAACAACATACCTGTAATAACATCATACCCGTTATCATGCCTTCGACAGTCTTCAATGGTAGAAGGTCAAGAAATTTTGAGGATATAAAAATTGCTTTGAGCATTAGATTGCTGGTGAAAAATTTTCACATACTTATTTCTCTTAACAGAAGTGAAAAACAGTAACAACAGGGTCTACTGTTATAGAGCAGAGACACAAGGGCGAAAGATACTGTGTTTTGAAAGAACCCTCAGTTTGAAAAAGCAAATAGAGGTTTTCAAGTAGGCTTGAATAACTGGAACTGCTTACAGTATGTCTTGGTGGCTCGATTTCAAAAAATTCAAAGTTAACAGAAAATTAGCAGAAAAATATCTCAATATCCCCTCAGATAATTCTGACTGCTTGAGAATAAAGTCTCCTCTTTCCCAACCACACTGGTCACATTAAAGTGTCACCCAGAGTGAGCACATGAAGCGCAAACTGACAAACACAAACCTGCACATTGACCTGATGGCGGCCGATCTAAGGCTTTTGAGGCCTTGCTTCTTACAAGATGGCGGATTATCGTCTCGGCGATCCGTATCCGCGCCGTAACGCCTCTCTCCAATCTAAGATAAGCATACTTAGTTATAGTCTTATGTTCAACGGTAAAGTGGCAGCATCTTATGTTGAACTATATTAGCAACGTAGAGGCAACCGCTGCCGTGCTATTCGATTTTGCAACGCAATTAGCAGCGGCATCCAAGACTGATCGTTTCACCTTTATCTGTTCTTGAATAAAACACCTACCGTCCTTAAATTACAATAAAAGCCACTCAGCTAAAGTATGCAAACCTCGTTCCACTGCTACAGTGATGAGGAATCTTCGCTCAACTCAGTGATATCTGAAGGGACCTTCAATAGGAAAGATCCAATGCTCAAGAAGTACAAAAAACAAAACGAATGAAAATCTAAATAAGGTTCCATCCTATATCGTATATCTTAATTAAATCCACCAGCGCAGTCCTATATTTATTCTTTACGAGCTTCGACGCGACCGACGACCTATAATAATCTTATCACGTTCAGCAACAACAAAAAACAATTGCAAAGCCATGAACTACATCTTCTGTTCAATCATAAGAAATCTTCCATTTCTCTTTATTACTATAGGCTAATATCATTTAAATAATCTTCATATTATGAGGCAGTATGGAATAAGAAGCGTAAAGTCTGCACGATCAGGTCTCAAAAAAGAGCAGCATGTCTTTGCGCTTACATAGACGCAAATTTAATCTGCCTTTTTCTAATAAACACATTACGCCGGCGTCTATAGATGAATCCTTCTTCGTTGCGTAACAATCCACTCTAGACTAAGGGTTTTCCTTGCTGAATTTTTTAATCACGTGGCAGTATTCTGACGGATACAACTTGAAATAATAGGTGAATTGCAAATCTAATTCGGTATCATAAACCAATCTTTAGTAAGTGCAAATGTGCTTATTGCTCCAGAGATTTGTTGCTACCTTGAAGAACCTGTCATATGCANATGAAGAACCTGTCACATGCATGGTTTCAGATCATAACAGCTCGCTCGACCCTGCTTGCTGCGGTCTCGACGACCCTTCACTACTGGATTCGACTGATTCCCGCTTTTTTGACAACAACACCCCATATCCCCTCTCATCAACTGCCGGTCTCTATTCACGGAGGAAACCTGTCTCCACAGTACTTTCCTGTTCTAATATTCGAAAAGTCACTGACTTAGCAAAAATAATGCCTCTTGAAAATAGAGAGCATCATGAATGATAACAGCAGATTCAAAAGTGAAACAATTCTCACCGTATCAGAGAGAGCATCCAGTTCCTCTGGCTTGACCATAAACTCGATTTTGGAGTCCTGTGAATTGGAGTTGAGAGAGCTGCTGC